>JAMQGT020015382.1:0-161487 GCA_024447675.2 Pterophyllum scalare | reverse complement strand
CAGAACAGTTCTCACAGGGTACAGCCAACTTGCTTACTCTGCTGACCAAAGAAAATAAACCCTCCCTCCTGCGAGTGACCCCCACACATCTCCTTCCAGTTCAAACCCAAAACAGCCTAACTTAAAGAAAACAGTAAATGTGAAACATTACATTACAATATATATAATGTATACATCTTAGGGCTAGGGCAATAAATCAGTAACAATATATATGGTGATAGACACATGATCAATATCAGTTATCCATTTGTTTTTTATCATTTAAGGAACATCTCTAAGTTGAGACCAATTGTGTCACAGACTGAATTGGAGATGATTGTTCATGCTTTTATTTCCTCCCTCTTAGCCTACCTGTCAGGTTTCAGTACCCACACACAGAGTAGGTGGCGCCCACCTAGCAATTCCTCTCGCTGTTTGCCGATCGCCAATTAAAAGAAAAAGAAGAAGAAGTGAAAGCAAAGCGAGACCAGAAGACAGAAGTAAGCTGACATTATAATAAAAAGTTCTTTTCGGAGGGAAAAGAACTTTTACGCTTCGTTACTCCAGAAGTTTCGATCTTGGCGAAGTTACAGCACTTATTGGACATATTCGTTTCTGTATAAATTGATAAAAATGAAGACGGTTATGATACTGATACTTCTCTGCTACGCTATATGTGTGATCGCAGGTGAGCTAAATAAAACCTTAACTATTAACTGTACTAACAGAAAATTATGATATTTAGTTGGTGTCACAAACTCTGAACCGTGGGAAACATTTAAAAACGCTGCACACTAAGGCCTCGGTCCCGTGTTCCACACAGAAAGAATATTTGTGTTTTTATTATCGTGGTCCTCGTGTATGATACTGTACATCTGCTGTGTATTTAAGGTTTATTTTACAGATAAATACTATTTCGTACCTAATCTATAAGTTTTGTTGGGGCCGTTAGTCTTAGGACTGCGTGAATAAGGTAGGCCATAATCCTGTGGAGGACAAGATGGCGACGTCTTCATTTCCGTATTTATCGGTGAGGCAAATAAAATGATGTCGCAGATACAAACTTAAGCCTGAACTTAGGTACGTGTAGTTACATTTGTAGGGAGGTGCACGTTAGGGTGAGCTGCGGGGCTTCAGAGCGGTTTCTGGTTACAGCGCAGCTACAACTCAACTTTATTTATAGAGCACTTTAAAATGATTGTCATTGGCCAAAGTGTTGTACACAAGTAAAAGCAAACAGGTTTAAATTACATATACAGAAAGTAAGAAACACATTAAAACAATAAACAATAAGCACCAACATCTCAAACCGTGTGTTAATATAGATAACTAAATAAATAACAAAACAAATAAGAGAAACATAAAGAAAGAAAGGAAAAAATTGAGGAGGCAGACATTTTCATTCCAAGTATTCTGAATAAAATTGAAGTGCTGATGAGCATTTCTTTTTTTCTTTTAAGTATTTTAGTGAATTAAAATAAAGTTTCATTTCTATAAAAAATAACCTAAATAATGGATTTTTTGACATCTTTGCTTCATGAATGTGAAATTTATCCAGTAAGATAAATAGATTCACAATGTTATGTTTATAATTTAAAATTTAAAAAGAAAAGTTTTTCTCCTTTAATTGACAGTTAATTGCTGTTTTGAATTTCTCCAAATCTTTCTAGAAAGTAACAGAAAAAGGGCATTCATAAAACAAGTGAGGGGTACTCTCAGGTTTACAGAAGGTGCATTTATCATCAACATCTGAGAAGCTAGCAATATATGTATTTGTTGGGTAGAAATTGTGTAACAGTTTAAGATTCAGTTCTCTGACTTTGTTAGATGGCAAAGATTTAAAGGGAACGAGTCACACTTTGCACCAATTAATTTCTTTAAATTGAGAATTCCCAAAGGCCTCACCCCGTGGTGTTGAGTTTCTTTTGTTATAAAAGCATTTCCTGGTGTGTTTATTGGTGCATCTATAGCTTAAAAGTTGAATTAGGTAGAGTGAACACTGAGGATGAAAAGTTTCACACCGTTTATTGTATCATTTCATTAATTCAATTAAGCCACTAGGAATAGCGTTGACTACAGATCTATATTCTTTGGGTTTGATGGGAAATGCTTTTTTCTGAAGAAATGTTTTGTAAGGCAATAATTGACCTTCATTGTTAAAAAGGTCTTTTATAAATATTATGTTTCTATCAGCCCAGTTTTGGAGATAAAGTGACTTCTTCCCTTTAGTAATATACTCATTATTATATTAGTAATATCCATATTATCGTCTTGTGCAGAGAGAAATTGTGAGAGTAGCACAGTTTCCATGCCAACAAAGCTTGTTGATAAATTTGGACGAACATAAAGGAAGTTTAGAGACATATAATTACATACATAAATTATTATAATTACATAATAACAGAAAATGAAGACCTCCCACTTCTTTGACTATACTGTGAGGGATGAAATACCGTGAAGTGTTGGGAGCTTTTAGTCACTCCTTCAACCATCTCACTTTAAATGTGTAATTCAAGTCTTTAAAGTCCTACTTATGACCTTGCAAGTTGATACCTAAAGATACAGAGAGAGAGAGAGAGCAGGACAAACAAAACGTAACAGTCCTTCAGCTTTGGTTAACAGAATCCATCCAGTGATGGAAAGCTCTCTCTGGAGCCACATGTTTACAGTGGTTTTCCTTTTATTCCGTTTGGGAGAGAAGCTGTGGTTTCATCAGGTCCTTACTAATATGAATTCCAAGGTATTTAACACAATTTTTAACAGGCCTAATATGCAGGGTTTTATCCTCAGTCTGATAAAGACACAAGATTTCACATTTAGATTTGTTTAGTTTCAGACCTGATGCAGCTGAGAACAGAAATAAAGCAGTGCCATCAGCTGGTTGAGTTATTCTTATTTTGTTACCCAAAATAGGTAAGCCTTTAAGAACTGGGTCATGTAGGATGTGTTATGAAAGTAATTCAACTACAATCAGGCTATAAAAAGGGAGATAGGAGGCACCCCTGATGAACAGATCCCATAACTGGGAATCTTTGTGTTGTAATATGGATGTAACATAACACTGCTATCAATATTCTTATAAAACATTTCAACTGTTGACATAAATTTTCACCCAATCTGGAGTGCATTCGGTAAGAACCTGTGTTCTACAATATCGAACGCATTATAGAAATCGAGGAAAATTATGAGGGCTTCAGATTCTATGAAGTTAGAGTAATCCAGTAAGTCAAGAACAAGTCTTATATTAGAGCTAATGTGACGTTTGGCCATGAAACCTGTTTGAGTTTCTCCTATGTTCTCATAAAGACCAGTTTTTTTAGCGTTTAGCAAAAATTAAGGAGAGAATCTTATAGTCGGTGTTCAGGAGCTTGATGGGTCTCCAGTTTTCTATTAATAAGTGGTCTTTGTCTGGTTTGGGAATTAAAGTTATAAGACTTTTTTATTATTGTAGTGGACATTTCTTTCTTATTTAAATATTCTGTAAATAATTCTGTAATTCAGTGATGCTCCAAAAGGGGTGATAGAATTCAACAGGAATCCCATCAATGCCGGGCGACTTCCCTTTACTCATAGAATTAATTGTCTCCAGAATTTAAGGTTTGGTAATCATCGCATCTTTGTTTGAATTGCTCTGAAATGGGAGGAGTGAAATTTTTACTTGTTTTCATAATCACAGATTTGAAAGTTAGACGTGTAAATATGGTGGCTGTACCTCAGGAGGTAGAGCAGGTCACCTACTGATCAGAAGGTCAGCGGTTCAATTCCTGGCTACTCCAGGCTGCATGCCAAAGTATCCTTGGGCAAGATACTGAACCCTAAGTTGCTCTCCGATGCAACCGTTGGAGTGTGAATGCGGTTTCATTTCTCTAAACCAAAGAAATAACTTGAGTTTTTCTCCCCTAGCTCTAGGCATTTGCTCTGGATCTTATAAAGGCACCTTTGATCATATCAGTATATAAGTTATCCATATCTATTTTTAGTCTTTTCATTTCATTTGTTCTTCTTCAGATAGAGAGGCTTTCTGTAATAAGGTATTGAGGTTTTCTATAAAAGCCATTTCTTTAGCAACATTATTTTTCTTTATCTCTTTACTACGTTGTTTTGCTAATTCTCTAACTTTAAATTTAAAGTATTCCCATTTGTGAGTTTAACTTGATACATTGTTACTAAATAGATCTTTTGCAGTGGTGGTCTTGATGACATATGTGTTGAGGGCTCCACACCTTGTATCTGAAGGTACGCATGGTGAACTGTATGATGATTGGGCGTCAGTTTTGATGCTCTTGTGGCTGTCCAACTCTGTGCACTGTGTCGATCATAAATCCGAGCTTGTTTTGCTCATCTGGGATGATCTGGGAGATTATATTCAGCACCTCTTTTCTTCAGGACATTGCAGCGTACTGCGTGGAAGAAGTAGCTTAAACTGAATTTAGGAGGTCTCACCGGCTGGTTCATGGCTGCCCGAAAATCAATGAAAAATGCTCATGATTTCTGCCCGATTAAACCAACACACATTCATGAAATCTTCTGTATGCTGTAAAAACATCATTTGGGAACTTTGATTTTTTTTTTTTTTGGTAACATACCTAGTATCAGTGAGTGTTTATTTGGCATTACAGACTTTGTTAGAGTCTACCATGTGTTGCTAATGTATAAATAAGTGAAACATTGGATTTTAAAATGTAATATATTGTTTTACAGAGACTCACGTCCTGCAGTATTTCTACACTGGATCTTCTGGGATCCCACAGTTCCCAGAGTTCGTGGTAGTCGGGATGGTCGATGGCGTTCCGATCATTCACTATGACAACAGCAGCAGGAGAGCAGAGCCCACACAGGACTGGACGATCAGAGTCACAGAGGATGATCCACAGTACTGGGACACAGAGACTGGAAGGATCCATGATAACATTAACACTGCAAAGCAGGTCTTCAGCCAAGCTGGAGGTTTGTTTAAGATGAATTATTTTCATATTCTTTGTTGTCCATCACTCATCTGTATCCATTACCACGGTTTCTCTTTTCCTACCATCTGACCCCCTCAGAACTGGAACTTTTTAAAGGACTGTATTCGTTGCATGTTGCATGTTTTGCTTCACTTGTGCTCACGTATAATGTGAAGCTGTATTATGTGTCGGCCTGTCTCAGACACAGTAACAAACAGAGATGAAGGAACATTTTACCTCCACTGTCTCATCATGGACCTCACATGATGGTTGGCTGACTCTGGCTCTTTCTCTCTCAGGTGTCCACGTTGTCCAGCTGTTTCATGGCTGTGAATGCAACGATGAGTATGAATACACAGGAGGATATTTTAATTATGGCTATGATGGAGAAGATTTCATAAAGTTTGATCTGAACACACAAACATGGATCGCTCCAACAGAACAGACTGTCCTTACCAAACTGAAGTGGGATCATGATGCTGATTTAAATATGCAGACAACAAACTATGTGACTAAGGACTGTGTTGGCTCGCTGAAGAAATACGTGAACTACGGTCGACACAGTTTGAAGAGAACAGGTATAATAATTTGATTTTGTTTCCTCAGATTCTGGGAAGGAATGTTTTATTAATTTTAGGACGCTCGTTTTGGAGCTAAAAACTGAAGTGTCAAAGAAAATGATTTTTCTGTGTTTGGAAAAATAAGTTAGGAACTAATTTTGTAAAAGTGTTCTTGTGATATAAAAATGAAAAAAGCAACGGAGGGGGGGGGTCTGATTATTGGCATCTTTGATCATTTTTGTTGTGCTTTATGGAGAAAGAAAGTGATTATTGTTTTATTTCTAATAGTTTTAAAATGAAACTATTTGCATAAGTTAATTTTAGTTATTATAGTTCCTCTTTATGTTACTGCTGCTGCAGATTTATCAACAATAACAGGAATAATAAAATAAGACGAGCAGTAACATTTTGCTCTCTCTGCAGTTCGTCCCTCAGTGTCTCTCCTCCAGAAGAATTCCTCCTCTCCCATCACCTGCCACGCTACAGGTTTCTATCCCAACAGAGCCGAGCTGGTCTGGAAGAAAGAAGGGGAGGAGCTTCATGAAGGTGTGCACAAAGGAGAGATCCTCCCCAACAATGACGGGACCTTCCAGATGAGTGTTGATCTGGACCTTTCAGCAGTCACACGTGAGGACTGGGACAGGTACACCTGTGTGTTTAAGTTCTCAGGTGTGAACAAGGACATCACCACCAAACTGGAACAAGCAGGAATCAGGAGCAATAAAGGTGAGACTGGGATCAGAGGAGACGAACACACCCTTAGTTTATTGTAACAGTCCTGCAGCTCACGAGTTTTTACGTGTTGGATGATAACTTCAGTTTCTGTCCCTGTTTTTCAGAGTATAATTCTAACACTAACTTAGGACCAATAACATCTGTCCCAAAGTTTCCTCCACAAACATTTAGTGACCATAAACAGACTCAGGTGTACAGGATTGTTTTCTCTTTATTTTCTCTTTTTCTAAACGTTTTGTTTGTTTGATCCACATAAGGTTCCCTCTCCATGGTTGTTGCAGTGGTTGTTGCAGTGGTCGTTCTCACTGCCGTCGCTGTGATTGGATGCATTATTTACAAAAGGAGAACAGGTGAGAGACCAAAACATGATTTATAAGTTTGTTCAAACTGAATACAACATTCATTTTTAACCTGGATTTTTTCTGCACACTGCAAACAAATAATAATGATGGTAACTATAATGATAATTTAATTACAGCCATTATTTAGAGTTCCAGCAGACAATAAATAATGCACACAGGATGAAATAAGTAAGAATGTGGAAACAAATGAAGCAGCCAAGAAATGGTTTAGGCTCAAACTTTAGCTTTATTTTATTTACACAACAACAGTCGTAACTGCTGAGGAAACACAGCCATGGCACACCTTTACCTGCATTAGAGGGGTGTGGCTTGGACACAGTTGTTTCAGTTGTTTTACTCAAAAATATCTTCTGATTTCTTTTTAATGTTTTGGTTTTGATGATTTTTTTATCCAGATTACAAAAAGAAACCATGAAACTGTTTTTTATGACAGACATAAAGTGTAAAAATGTATAACTTGAAGTAATAAATTATATTTTTCCTTTTTATTTCAGACAAACGGCCCCATTTCGTAAGTTAGACTTTGTCTTCCTCTCATCTCTGCTGTGCAAAAGTCTCTGCCTCCTTCCTGATTTTATTTTTTTGCATATTTGTCACACTGACATGTTTCAGATCATCAAACAGATTTTAATATTAGAGAAAAATAACCTGCGTAAAAACAAACCTTCCTGCCCTGTGTGCAAAAGTAACTGCCCCCGGCCCTAATAGCTGGTTGTGCGCCCTCGGCAGCAGGAACTGTGATCCAGTGTTTGTGATAACTGGCAGTGAGTCTTTGTCATCACCGTGGAGGAACTTGTGAGACGAGTCTTTGTGTTCTTGTTGGTCAGCAGTGGTTTTTTTCCTCCCATGGAGGCCATCTTTGCCCAGTCTCTTTCTGATTGTTGGATCATGAATTCTGACCTTAATGGAGCCAAGTGAGGCCTGCAGCTCTTTAGATGTTGTTCTGGGTTCTTCTGTGACCTCCTGGATGAGTCCTCTATGCTCTTGGAGTAATTTTGGTAGCTGGGAAAGTTCCCCACTGTTCCAGGTTCTCTCCATGGGTGGATAACGGTTCTCACCGTGGTTCTCTGGAGTCCCAAAGCCTGAGAAATGCTCTGTAACCCTCTCAGACTGATAGCTGTCAGTGACTCTTTAGATGGTGGATGATGTGCTGCTGTCTGAGATCTTTGAGGCTGCTTCACTTTGTCTGTCAGCTTCTATTTAAGGCATTTACTGATTCAGCAGATCTGACAGTAATCAGGCCTGAATGTCACAGTGAGGCTGAACGTTTCCAGAAAATGTGGTTAATCAGTTACTTAATGATTTAACGAGGGGGGTAATTAGGCAGGAATGTTTGGATAGATTTTGTCCCTTAATTAATGAAATCATTTAAAACCTGCATTTTACTCTGGTAATCTTTGTCTTGTATAAAAATGTGTTTGATTTGAAACATGGAAGTGTAACAAATTTAACAAAAAAAAAAATAGAATTAATCAGGAATGAGGCAAATCCATTTTCGTGGCACTCTACATTAAATGTTTCAGCTGTTAGTGAGAGCTCAGAGCAGGATCTGGTCTAACTGTGTGTTTCTGACCTGCAGCTGTGGAGCGCCTTTTAGACCGGAAAGAAACACTTCCTCCAGCCTGAAGGACGCAGCGAGATCTAAAAAAATATAACAAATATACAGAATGAATCCTTTGAAATACACCTGCATATAGTTCACTTGCCAAATATATGTATTTATTTATGTAATAAACTACAGTATTTTCTCAGACTATATTTGCAGTATACTTGGGGCTATATTCCGAATGTGGGCATGTTAAACTTGACCCCTGACCTGTCATCCTGGCTCCCCCTTGCCGTAGCATGTTTGTTGCACCTAGTCATGTTGGAACACTGACCTGTATCTATACTGGCTGGGATTCGAACCCCCAACCTTCTGGTTCAAAGACACTAACATTACCACTACACCATCCAGCTGCTCTGTAGGTCAGACTTCCTTCCTGTTTTGTGTAGCTGTGACGCTTCAAGGTCCTGATGTCAGAGCAGCCAGCTTTGTTGGTGGTGATCAGATTGTAACAAGATAACAGACTTTATTTTCTCCAATATTTTTAATCATTAAAATAATACACACAAAACTGAACAAAGGGAGCAAAAACAAACAGTTTGAAGCAACGGTGGGTTTGTTTAACAGATCTGAGACTGGTCTGCAGCTTCAGTCTGAATATTGCACAAAAATAAAGACCCGACTTTAAGCCTAACACAATCAGACCAACTCTGAACTCTGACCTTCGGTGGCACAAAAACAACACGTGGTTGATGACCTGATGTGGAACGAATAAAGACGGGAACATCTGCACAGCTGTGCTTCAGGTCTCTGCTGGGAGGTTCTTGGACAGCAGAAGCCTGCTGACTGAAATCAGCCAGAACTGAAGGCAGGCTGCTGATGAAGAGGCGACTTACTGAGTATGCATGATTTATTCATAAATACATTCATGTTGTGGACAGCTGCTGAATCTGCATCCAGCTGGATTCTCTCTCAGCTCCGTTTCTGAGCGTGTTTCAAACACCCGTTTATCTTTCATGGAACGAGTCCTCTTGTTTTTACAGCGTTTATAGATTTTTTAAATGAATCTTGATGCACATCTTTAAAAAAAATCCTTCAAAAAGAGCATTTAAATAACTAAAAATCACTGCGAGTTGTCCTGACTGGGTGTGAATGACGGGTCATCCAGTGCCCGCGGGGCCGTACCTGCACCCCCCCTGCAGCTCTCGGACAGCGAGGATTCGCATCATCGCAGCTTCCATGGTGGTGTCATTGAGGGGGGCGGGCAGGAACCACAGAGGGCTGCTGGGAACGCAGCTCCGATCAGGCTGGAGGTAGAACAGATCGCTGCGCTGCCTCACCGACCCCGGGCTGAAACATGAGGAGGAGAAGGATGGATGGATGGATGGATGGGTGCAGTGGGATTTTTGGTGAGTATACAAATAACAGCCACTTCGAACTATAAAGTAAGCTCTGTCCTAATGTGATGAAAGGTGGCAGCAGCACTAATGAGAGAGCAGAAAACTGAGGCGCTGAAGAAAGTTAATAAAAGAACAGAAAGCGACATCAGAACAAACTATTTTAGATTCACTGACTTCAAAATCCCAAAGTAGAAGAAGAAAAACAGCTGACAGAGTGAAACGGCTCAACTAAAAAAGCAGAAACTCCCAAACAGAGACACCCACCACTTGGACAGGTAGAACTCGTAGAGTCTGACTGGACATCGGAGAGGGTTCTCCAGGTTCTCCAGCATCTCTAGGAAATCCTCTTCAGACTCATTTTTCTTGCATTTCTTTGCCGGGACGCCGTACGTGTCTGAAGAACACACGAGAGTCACAAACAGGACTTAAATAAAGTGAAAATGGAATAAAGGACCTTGTTGGTACCGGACTCTTCCTGGATTGCAGGACTGGGCGGGTGGAAGCGCAGGAAGGTGGTCTTGCTGTTGTTCTTGCTGGTTCTGCTGCAGAGTGTGACGTGTGCAAAGGACAGCTGGCGGTGCTGCTCCACCGTGGTGAAGCCAAAGCACTTGCAGAAGAAGAAGAGCAGCGTGTTGAGGAGGACGATGGGGGAGTACGCCCAGCTGTTTGCAGTCCCACAGAAACTCCTCCTCCACACAGGAGGGGGTCCAACCTGCAGAACACAGCAGCGAGCTGAAGGACCTGCTCAAAGACTCAAAGACAGATGTGTGTAGGAGAACTTACCGCCAGCTGTGGCTGCAGGTTTGAACTCTTTGAGGATCTTCGTGAACTCGGTGGAAAACCTGTGATAGATCAGATCACTGAAGATGTTCTCCAGCCGGCCGTTCTGAAACAGATGCTACAAAAACAAATACGACTCGTTAAATACGGAACACAGGATGTGACGATGAGCCACAGGCAGGTGACTAATTAAAAGGAAAAGTGCTGGGCCCCTGTGTCCCAGCAGAACAGCGTGGATGCAGCTCTCAGAGAAGAGACGCCCTCATGTGGTGTTTTGATGCTGGTGCGCACACACCCCAAACTCAAACTGGAGGGCGTGCAGGTGTCTGTGAGGAACAGTTTGGTATTTTAGGATTTTAATATAGTTGGAATGACAAATAAAGCTGTTCACCATAGAACAACTTTGTACTGATTTGCAGTGAAACGTCCCTCTGAGAAGACAAGTGGACCAAAGCATCGCAGCAAAGTTCCACCAACAGCAGCACCGGGTCACTGGAGCCCCTCGGGACCCTCACAGGCCCCCTGGATGGTAATAAAGGCTACTTTGACTCTTGTTGTTGGCTGAGAAACAAGTCGGTGCGAGTGCAGCATCCAAGCGTTTGATGATCATTCGACGTACAGTTCAATAACTTATAAAATATCCCAAATATTAATATTTAAAGCATTTTGTGCCCATTTATAAATATATAAACTGTTATTTGTGGTCTTACCAGCTGAATGCTGAGGCAGAGGTAGAGCAGCCTGTCGGGGGAGTACGGCTCTCCGTCCGATCGCTTCACCTCCCTGATGAAGCAATGGAGGCAGTCGCTCAGTTCAGCCGCAGAGCAGCGAAGGAGGTCTTCCTTCAGAGTCACAGCACGAGCTAACAGACGGGCAGAGTGATGGATTTTAGTGCGTTAGCTCTGACATCAAGGACTTCATGAGGCAGAATACAAAAAGAAATAAAGTTCCACTCAAATCTCATCCATCTGCCCCCATAACCATCCCAGGGGTGGAGATCAATGCTCATAATGAAGCTACATCTGTGTTTCATCTGTTCCTTCAGTTGGGAGTTTCTCACAGGAAAAGGAGGACGTCTTTGAGTTAATGGTGTCTACACACTGAAGGTCAGACTGAGCCCACAAACACTGAGGTGACAGAGATCCAGCCAGGTGACATCAGACCAACAATTAAGACTTACAAATAAGCTACAAGCAGTCAAACATCCCTGTATCCATGACGGAGGCAGGAAACCGTATCACCATCATCGATTTTTGTTCCTCCTGAACTTTGAGTTTGATTCAAAGGGAAAAACAAAGCTTGGAGACAAAGAAAGGAAAAACATACAGGAAACAGAGTCCAGGCTGGTTTGTGAGCCTCTCCATCTGATCCACCTCTTCCAGGCATCAACTCCACACTGACTCTTCAGGGTGTTTTTCTTTGAAGACGTGACCTCTGACCTCATGGTTTCAGGCGTCGTCTCCTCTGAAAGCTGCTCCGGCTCACAATCCTGAGACACCAAGAAGAGTCAAGACCCCAAAAAGAAGCAGCAGATAGCGTCTAAACCGCCACCTCTCATCTGCTTTGTTACCTTGTTCCTGTCTTTGTCCAAGGGAGGATCAGGAGGAGGGACGGGCGACCTCTGGGGAGCCTCTCTTATCCCCAGAGCTGAGAGAGGCGGGAGGTCAGGAAGAGGACTGCTGGGCATGTCCTCATCTGAAACTGGAGGCGAGGTTTTGTGGTCTTGGGGCTGACTCAGCAGACCGATGCTGGTGTTAAAGAAGTCCTCGGGCTCATCATTTGTGTGCGAGTCATTGCTGCAGCTGCTGGTGTGGTCTGAAAATAATGAGGAGGAACTCAGGACAAAACCAGGAGGCAGAAACAATGTTTCCATACCGCAGAGTTTTGTCTTTATAAAACAAACGTGTGCACCTGTTAGGATGGAAAATCCATGCCACAAATAATTATAAAGGAAATGCCAATCAGCCTCTCTGGTGACATAAGAACTTTGTAGGAGATTGACTGGTGAGACTACAACAATGATCCCAGCAGAGGGAGCAGACATGGTTGTTGTGATATTGAGAAAAGCAGCTTCAGTTTGTTTGATCAAAAATATAACTGTAACCATTTGATGTGACTAAAAGCATTTGTTACCCTTTGAGGATGAAGGTTCTGCTCTTTCTCCTTCTTCTGTCCCTTGTCCCTCCTTCTGCCCGTCCTCTCTCTCCTCCGTGTCCCTCTGCTCGGTCTCAGGCCTGATGTTGAGCTCTCCCTCCAACTGTTCAGGCTGCAAACTCTCTTTTATGGATTTCACTGTTGGCTCAGATCCATGTGGGAGGACCATGGGCACGGGCAGCTGAGGGGAGCACAGGTTTAAGACTCTGCTGCTGATATCAGGACTCATTTAAAAAGCTTAAACTCAGCAGATGATTAATTAATTACGATAGGTTGGTTTAAATAATCTGTTTAATAATCTAAACCACAGTGAAGGTCTGATATGTGTTTAGGGTCAAAGGGGTCAGAGGTGTTTCAGGTACCGGTAAGGGCAGGCCCAGCGGCTGTGGAGCGTACTGGCTGTACATGTTCATGGGAACAGGAACGTAAACGGGCACCGGGACAGGCAGGACCACGACTGTGGGATCACAGCCTGTCTGCTAACATCAGAAAAACTGAGTCAGCACCAAAACTTTATTCTGAAAAGATGGAATATGTTCAGATTTTACTGCAGACGTTTGCCGATCAACTCCAGGATGCTACTAAGGTCAGCTTACACCTCTCTTCCATCACAGCATAAAGGCTCATGTGTCTGAGCAGGTGTGTTTCACCTTTCTGCGCCTCTGCTCTCAGACTCTGCTCTGTACAGGAGACCCCTTTGTTATGGACCAGCGGAGTGCAGGTGATCGACTTGTTCTTCAGCTCCTTCGGGACGGTCTGAACACTGACCTGAAGAACCGAGCAGGTCATTAAAACACCTTCGACTGCAGTCACGTCAGAATGAGAGAGACGGCACGGCTGCGCTTCTAATGCAGACCGTCAGGGTTTCATTATTCAGGTTAAACTGAGTTTCTATAGAAGCACTCTGATTCAGATGGAATATCTGTGGAGACTTACATGTCCAATGACCTTTGTTTGGATGTCCGTGATGGAGCCTGTGGAGAAAAGTGTGCAGTTACAAAGTGTGAATACAATAATGTGTGTTAAGAAACTGTGTGTGTACCAAGCTGCGGAGAAGCTGCTGAGGTGCTGCGCTGCCGGGCCAAAGCATCAGCCAGTGAGACAACGTTCCCAATAACAGGAGCGGACTCTGCTGCTGATCCAGGAGCTGAAGACACTGTGGGCAGGAAGGGGAGGAGAGCCAGTCAGTGCTATTAGTAACTGACCCCATAACTATTCCATTTCCTGATGCAGAGCCCCGTCATCCAGACCTCCCTCTCCCCAGATGCCTCCTCCAGCTCTTCCAGGTACACCGAAGCATTCTGAAGCCAGCTGAGACATGTGACCTGTCCACTGTGTCCTGGGTCTGCCTCAGGACCTCCTCCCAGTAGGATGTGCCTTAAACACCTCACCTAGGCACCCTAGTCAGATCCCTCAACCTCAGCTGGCTCCTTTGGATGTGACGGAGCAGAGCTGCTGGAGTTCAGAGTTCAGCCCGTAACATTTCACACAGTGAACTGAAGCACAAACTAAATACACAATCCTGAAACCCAAATTAAACTGCAGCAGAGATTTATGCACAACCAGGAGACCCACTCAGATTATAAGCTGTGAGATAAGCAAGAGTGTGATTACTCCCACGTCTGAGCTCACACACTCGGAGGAGTTCGGTGCAATCAAACTGTTACATTTAGACACAAAGTTTTAAAGCTGAAAGTCATTTTTCAGCTGAGGATTTTATGCAAAAATATTTTCCTTTGATCTGTTTGTACAGCTTCACCTGTCAGTGGCACTAAATTCTTCTTCTCCATGTGCTGAATTCCAGTGTAAGCTGCTGCTTCACGAGCAGAAACTTCATAAGGTCCTAACTTGAGTCAGCTGGTTAAAGGCCGGATAAGGTAAAAGACTCCTCCAACTTCACATGAACTTAAATCCAGCACACGCCTGGTTTGATTCTCATAATCATAATGACGAGCATACCTCCATCGAGCGTCGGAGCCTTGTTACTGCAGAAGTGCAGGAGACACTTCATGCCACAGAAGTATTTGACCTCTCCCAGCAATGGAAGCCTCTGCTTTAGTTTCCCTTTGTGGCTGCAGGTGTCACATTTTGCCACCTGAAAGCAGAAGAGTAAAGGTGTAGGAAGCACTAAAGGTGGGGCTTATAGTATTTAGAGGAAGGCAGGTAGCTAATCATTATGGTAATTAATTATTTTATCTATTAAATGTAAAAAAAAGTGTGTGAGTGTGTGTCTTAGGAACACTGCAAGCTGTATATAAAATTTGCAGTGTGCTCCAATCCTCGGAGGTTTTAGCACACACACGTTTTCTTTCTACAAATTCTCTACAGCAGGAAGTGCTCCACCTGCAGGCTGTGCAGAGTGTGAGCCTCCACCTCTGCTTACATGGCTGAGGAGCATCTTGTGCTTCGAGCAGCAGGCTGCAGAGCAGAACTCGATGTCGCCGTCGTCGCCCGGTGCCGTCACCAGAGTCTTGGATATCGAGAGGCAGTAAGCACACGAGCGACAGTGTTTACCCCACTTCCCTTCCAGCTCTTGACAGAAGAGCGTCCTGCAGGCTGTGGAGAGAAAGGTGAGCTTTCTGTAAATATCACAGTCATGTGAAACACGCTGTACAAGCTCCACATGTCCTCACCGTCACTGCAGAAGCAGCAGTCTTTGCCGCCGATTCTCTTGACGTCTTTGATGATTCTTTCGTTCTTGCAGTATTCACACGTGGCTGTGATACCGTTGACCCTCTTAAATTCCTGAAAACAGGCCACGCTGCAGGCAAAATAAACTTTTTCCTGCACATATACACAAGTGTCAGCTCACAGGTTTAAATGGGAATCGCAACCTTTCTTAGAAAACACTGAGCAGCCTTCAGTTTAACCACATTAAAAAAAGAGCGGAAGAACTGCACCTGTCTCTGGATGACTTTGGGTGTGGTTAATATGTTGCCTTGACACTGGGTGCAAAGCAACTTCGGTGGCGGTTTGAGATCGGTTTGAGTTTTCTCAGCGACTCCGGCTTGATTCTGGCTCTCCTGTCGAGCAGGAAAAAAGAAAAAAAAGGTATAAATAAATACTGTAAAACATTTGGTACAACACTTGGAGACTCGAGCAGGTCGTAAAGAAAGTCTGGCTCCTTCAGCTGCTTTTAAAGGTTTTTGCGTGGCTTTGTTTTAATAGCATTTATTAGACATTACCTTGAAGGTCATGGCACACTTCAGGGTGCAGAAATTTCTGATGGAGGCATCTGACATGGAGAGGTGACAAGCTGGGACTGCAGTCGTACCACAGTGGTCACAATTCAGTGAGGCACCTGGGGGGGGGGGGTTGAAGTCTGTTTACTAGTTTAAAAAAATGTTTTTGTCTTCAGGCTTTTTTTTTTAACCTTTTGGGACCCAAAAAGAACAAAATCAAGTAAGGCAGAAGAACAAAGTAATCAGAGTACCCGACGCGCTGACCGCCTGGATCTTGAACGCCGTCACGCAGCCTCTGCTGCAGAAGAGCTCCACCTCGTTTTCACTGCTCTCGTTTTCAACCATGTCTGAAGCAGGAATCGTGCTGTGGCACATTCTGCATGGCTGTGATGGTTGGATCTTCTGTACAATCATAAAAATCAAAGAAAACTGAATTCAGCTCGTTTGTTTCTGCCTAAACGTGACACTCCTTTAAATCCCACAACAATAAACCTCCTTTAATCCACCTCTGCACGTTTGTGGTGGGAGGATGTCCTCTTTTGTTGATGTCACACAGAGCCGACGATCACTCGCACTGACCTCATCATTTGAAAGTTAATATTTAATGTGAAGTATCCACCTGTGTAACAGGACAGGAGCAAAACTTCATCTTTCTAACCTGCTTGAACTGAGCCAGACACTCTGCACTGCAAAGTTTGCTGCTGCCCTCCTCCACCTTGAGCGTGAGCGGCGTTTTGCGGTGTGAGCGACAGTTCGCGCAGACGGCCATGTTGTTCATGCTGCAGAACCGCAGGAAGCACGGCTCGCTGCAGATCTTGTGGATGACGTCCCCTTGTGTGATCTCGTGCTTGCTCTACAGGAAGATAACAGCTCATTTAGATCATATAAATCCCGCTGACGAATAAGCTAAATTTAAAACCTCGTCTCTTACGATGCAGTATCTGCTGCACATGCTGCACTGGGAATGCAATGGTACGGGAAGCACGGGTATTTTGATGGAGACGTGTCTCTTGTAGTTGAAGGAGGACAGGCAGGTATGGCCACAGAAATCTTTCTTCGTCCCCTTGTCATCCACCACGGCTTGGAGGGCGTTCTGAGGTTCTGCAATCACCCTGAGAGAACAAGGAGGGATGAGTTTAGATGAAGCTGAACGGCGCTGAAGGACATCAGTTAATGTTTGAGGAATAAGTTTAAAGCCCGGGACTCACTGCAGGCAGAAATGGCACGTCCTCCCAGCTGCTTTCTTCTGGTAAAACTTCAGAAGGCACGAAGTGGAGCAGAATATGCCCGTGTGGTTTTTCCTCTGGTAAACAGTTTCTCCATCCATCAGGGCCTTTTCGCAGGTGGAGCAGGAAGCAGGCAAATCCATGCTGGTGAGAGAGGGCTCTGCGGGTTTGGATTCTCCAGTCAAAGAGAAAACCGACCCAATCTTCAAGTCCACCTGTCAGAACCAGAACAGTGAGATGATGCGTGATGGTGGAGGGGGCCTCCAGGACTTTTAGATGCTTTAGCCTGTTGTTTCTGTTTTTTTCTCATCACTATAAATGACAACACTGAGATTGGTTAAGTTAAAGGGGAACAAGAAAGACTTTTCGATGATTAACATTTCTCTGTTCTTAGGCTACATCCCAGAATACTTAAAGACAGCCTGTTTGCAGCCACTCACCAAAACTCTGGCCTCCGTCCTCCTGACTACAACAACTACACACCAAAGTTTCCTTTTCAAGCCAAACCTTTGGAGAAGCCTGATTGGCTGCATCAGAACAGCATCCCTTTCAGTCAGGTTTTAGCAGCATTACAGAGCTGAGACTGTGCTGATCACGGTGACAAATGATATTTTAAGAACTGCTGATACTTCTCAAAGTTCAAAGTGCACGGTTTGATACAGCAGACCTCTGCAGCACT
Source organism: Pterophyllum scalare (assembly GCA_024447675.2). Taxonomy (NCBI): domain Eukaryota; kingdom Metazoa; phylum Chordata; class Actinopteri; order Cichliformes; family Cichlidae; genus Pterophyllum; species Pterophyllum scalare. The sequence continues at coordinate 143,938 of JAMQGT020015382.1, read as the reverse complement.
GGGCTGGTTTATCTGGGACGGCTCTGAGATGGTTTAGGTTGTTTCTCCTTACTCTGTATTAAACAGTGGAGTTCCTCAGGGCTCTGAACTGGGACTGGGATTATTAAACTCAGATAAAACAGAAATGATAATCATTGGTTAAGTGCTCCCTTGGTCAAAAAAAGAAAAACAAACTCAGCTGTCCTGACCTGGGCGTGAGTCAAATCACACCTTTGAGAAACACTTAAACAAGCTGACCCGAGTCTGCTGCGACCACCTAAGGATCAGTACTGAGTATTAGTGACACTCAGCCTCAGAGCCTCAGGCAGGAACCTGTTACTTGATGTTAGGGCTCCAATCTCTCTGAGGAAATCCGGCTCGCCTCATCAGTGTCTTCTTTTAAATTACGGCTCATTTATATGACGAGGATACAGTCTCGTGCATCAGCCTTATCACGCTGCTTATTGCCATCTGTTCATGATCTCCTACCTTTGCTACAATCGGCTCAACCTTGATGTCCTGAGGAGAAACTGAGGCCAGGACACTCTGGCTGTAGCCATCATCGATGGGCTCTTCTTTGATCTTGATGAGGAGGGAAGAGAGACTTCGATTAACTACACAAAGACCTATATGTGGACCGACGTGATGGCTTTAACTGAAGTGGGAATGGAATCTGATTTAACACAGTTCTGACCCCTCATACCTCAGGAAGATTATTTAGTGCATCAGTTACAATGTTACACATCAATCCATCTTTACAACATTCATTCTGTGACTGTTTGAATCAGAGTTTAAAGCTCCTGTATTAAAGAGGACATTTTTAATATGAAACTTACGCAGTCGAGATTTATTAGAGATGGCTTCACATCTGTAACATCATGAACTGGAGAGGAAGAGCTTTTCTTTTCTATAAAGACACAAGTACGAGAAAGGGTTTTTGCTTTTGTTAGGAACTGTAAAATTCAGAGTAATGGCACCACAGCAGCGCACATAAGAGCATAAACTGGCCTGAATACCCATCACGGTGAAGGCCTGGGACCTGTACACCATCATACATCTGATGCTGCAGAAGAACTCCAGCCTGCCCTCGTCGGTTTTATCTTCGATCATGTCTGACATGTGATGGGACGTCTGGCACATGGAGCAAAGCTGAGGAGTATCGACTTTCTGCAAAAAAAAAATTAAAGGAGCAAAAAAAAAAAGTATTACCTTAGACACGCTGTAAAATACTTTGTCTGTCTCACAGTTGTGGATCTAAGGCTAATAAAGGTGCTTAAAACTGTAAACTTTCAACTCTGCTGTAAATCTGACTGAATGTCTCAAACACTGAGTAACTAATAATCTGTTACGCTCCTCTTTCCTCTCAACCTCCAGCCAGCCATGGCAGAAAAAGGGAGTCCTGCCTCTGCACCCTTTTGCTAACAGAGGACTGTTGAAGGTTGGGGTTCCCTCCCTAACGCTGTCGGGTTAAAGCCCCTTCAGTCTATTATAATCAGACCTTGGCAAAGTGTCTTTCAAATATGGAGATGAAGTGCATATTTTTTAAAATTTCTGCACCTCTTTAAACTTGACCAGACATTCATCACTGCAGAGGGTTTTACTGCCGTCCTCCATCTTCACCACGAGGCGTTTGCTGGAGCAGCCGCTGCCACACGCGTCACACAGAGGCAAAGGCAGGTTGTTGGCCTTGCAGTAGCTCGTGAAGCAGGCGCCACTGCAAACTCTGTGGACCGCGCCATCCAGGGTCACTGTGAACTTGCACTACAGATGGAAGGAGAATATGTTACTCATAGTAAACACAGAGTATAACTGTGATAACTATAACACACTTTAAATCGAAGGGATGACAATATGCTGCAGTTTTATTGTCACAAATAATCGCCTCCAGTGTCGCCTTAAAAGTTAGAGATCAGTGTGTTACAATCCCTGATCCTCCTTACAGAACTGGATCTGCCACACATCCTGCACGGTGAACTCGGGCCCTCCTGTGGGGGCAGTTTTCTGGCAGCCTTCTTTATCTTGGATGTGACAGAGGAGAGACACGTATTGCTGCACAGCTCCTTCATAGTTCCCAAATCATCAACCGGAGCCAGGATGATGTTTTGGGGCCGTGTGATCACCCTGAAGATGAGGGCGAGAGGGAATTCACAACCAGGAAAACATTAAATACAACAGTTCAGCAACTCTGAAGCTCCTGAACTTAAAGAAATCAGATTTATTCATTAAAAAAATGTGTTTCTGTGTCATTAAGATGATGACATGATTATTTTTAAAGGAAAAATGTTTATTTTTACACTGTTACAGTGGTGGATGTTTATATGAGACATGGCCAATATTTCAAATAATGAGGTCGTTGTGCTATCCCTGCACAATTAATAGACTTTTAATCACAGCCACGATTTTAGCTTCCCACAATCAGAAGAGCAGGATCGAGGGACCCAGAAGATCCATGGCTGCCTAATGACGAGCCAGCAGGAGCCAATCAGTGAAGATTCCTGCACTAATCTGAAGAAGGAACATCATGCAGGTAGAATAAGGGGACAGGATGGGGACAGGATGGGTATGGGGGTGGGGACGGGACGGGACGGGGACAGGCTCCAGTCTATTATTTTGAACTGTGAATTAAGCATTTCTGCTTTAACAGGGTCCAAGAATAAAAATGCAGGGGTGGAAACCATTTTGGTTGTGGATTGTTTTCCCGGGTCAGTGTTTGTTTTTATGCATTTATCACCACCGCTTGTTCAGATAAAGAATATAAAATAAACACAGCACTCACTGAAAGCAGTTGTGGCACTTTTTGACGGGTAATTTGATGTCACGATGCTTTTCATGGAGACACACCATGGAGCAGAAACACTTCTGTGTGCCCTTCAGCTTGAAAAGCGTCTCTCCTTCCACGAGCTTCTTTTTGCAGTTGAAACAGGAAGTGGGCAGGTCAACAATGATGAGAAACACCGGGCTGTCTGGCTCAAGAGCAACAGGAGAGTCGTCGCTTTCACTCGCAGCCGAGGCCGAATGCGCCCTTACATCCACCTGTAGGAGGAACCTCGGTTAGAGTGCAGGTATTAGAAATGCTTTAATAAAGTAAACACCTTCAGGTGAAATCGGCACAAAGCATACTCACAGCATTCGTCTCGTTTGGCTGGCTGGCTGTTCTGGTTTTCTCTGAAGGGAGAAAACAGACGTAATTAGTTTTACTGCAAATACAGGCACTGCTCAAGACTTTTTAAGACCCATTATTTAGGATCGATCAATCATATTTCATCTTAATTTGCAATAAGTTCTGCATCTCAGAGGAGTCACACATCACTGATTAAGTGACAGTGCTGTCCAAGCTTTCCTCCTCCAAACGGACACCAGTGTGATTTATTTACATGTTGGAGGAGCACAAGGATGAAGAACAAAGTCAAAGAAACTCTAAAACAACCAATTGAGACGCAGATCTCCACTTCCTGTCAGAACTCGGATAATCTTATCACAATCTTTAGTTCTTATAACAACATCATGGTTTGTTACAAAACATGAGATTTTGGAGTCCTGTGAGAGAGCTGAGGCTCAGTATCTTGTAGAACTGCCTTCAGCAGAAATAACAAAGTAACGGTTTTCTGTATGACTCCATCAGTCTTTCACATCAGTGCGGAGGACTTCTAGTCCACTCTCCTGTACAGTGCCGCTTCAGTTTGAGCTCTGCAGGCCTTTATTTATGCACAGAACGTGCTGCCGTGCATTACGGACAAACATCTCCACTGTGGTCTCATCTGTCCAGAGGACGCTGACCCAGAAGTCTTGAGGTGTGGTCGGACGCTACTTTGCAAATGTAACCTGTGCTGCCAGAGAAGAGGCTTTCTTTGGGTTTTGGTGAATTTTAACCTTTAACATGCCAACTGAGGCCTGCGGTGTCTGAGGCTCAGAGTTTTTCTGCACGGTCTGACCTCGGGGTGAATTTGTAGGGCCGTGTTAACACACACCTGAATGCTCCAGACCAGCAGACTGCCAAAACTTCTGCTTGTATAGGTCACACTTTCGGCCGTTCAGTTAAGAAAGTGCATCTGATTTAGAAGCACCGAAACCTGTGAAAACTTACCTTTGACCTTCTTCTCCACACTTGCAGGATTCTGCTTTTAATCATCGCTCTGACATGGGGAATAATTAAATCTGTAGAAATTATAACTGGCTGGATGCGTCATCTTTCTTAACTACACACAATCATCTTAAGGCATTTTAGATAATTTGATGAATACCTCTAAATTAATTTAAAAAGTAACAATTTGACAGCAGAAAGAAATATGCAGTCCTGGCTCTAAGTGAGTCCATCAGCTGAATAAACTCCTTAAATCTCCTTTTTTCAGCTTGAAATTGTTTCCGCGTCTTTGGATCCAATCACTGTGTGAAATGCATTCCCCTTTACTCTGCACTGGTTACTCTGCACTGGTTACTGTGCACTGCTGTGATGCTGTTGGTTCATGTGGGTTTGAAGCAGCGTAACAGTGAAGCGTAACCACAATGTTACCACTTCTAACATCAGGAGGCATCAAACAAAGACGCAGAGAGAGGAGTGCAGCTTCAAAGGCCAATTCCCTTTGAACTGTTTGCAGTCGTTAAGCTGGACTAGCTGACATTTCATCGGAAAGCACGACTGTTTGGCTTTTAGACGCGTTGGTCCTAAACTGACTACGGCTCTTTGAATGAACTCCACGACAACCAAAGATTTCACAACATTTTACTTATGCCTGAAAACTTTCACAGCACAAAGTCACTCTGTGTACAGCAGCCACAGCCACGAATAAATGCCATCAAATGTAGTAAAAACACTTTAAATAGTTTGGTTTTAAAAAGCTTATTTGCCCCTTGAAGTTACACTGTTACCACGATCACTGCCGGTCCATGAACTTCAGTTCAGGTTCCTCTGAGTGCCACGTCGCTCTTACGAGGAGTAAAAAGAAGCGGAAACTCTCTGTGCAGTACCTTGAAGAACTTGAACTGTGGGTCGTAGCTTGTGAGAGGTCACACAGTGGCGGCTGCAGAAGAGTTCCACCAGGTTTTCATCATTCTTCACGTCAATCATGTCCGACACAGGCCGGGAAGAGAGGCACATGGTGCAGCGTTGGAGTGTCCCGGTTTTCTGCAGAATAACAGAACAAGAGAAGGTCGGATTTTTACGGATCATTCAGTGGAATGTTTTTGGGATGAGTCCATTAGTGTCAGCGAAGGAAAACTTTACTTATTCAGCATCCGTCTTTTAGGTTTCATTTGGGGTTTTTTCTGACACACCAACATGAAGGGCGGACCTCACAAATGAGTTTGTGGCTGAATGAGAACAACGACAGCTATTCCAGCAGGTCCTTTATATCTAATCCGATGATGCTCATCAGTCATTGTCATCACCAATCATCAGCATGTCCCCTTCACTAGGAGCGAGGAACGAGGGATGAAGCTCAGAGCTAAAAAGAAAGATACACTGACTTCTAACAATCTCAGGTTTTTTTTTTTTAGTATTTTCCTGGTTTGAAGCGTATGTATTTTTTTTTTTATGATCATTATAATTATTATGTTTATAGAAATAAATGTTTAGTAAACATTTGGCAGGCTTTGATCATTACAAACACACTTTCAACAAAGATGCTGCTGTCTGTACAGTTTTACCTAAAACAACACAAGAGTGAAGGCCGTGTACTTGAATACTGCTCGAACCGATTTGCTAATATTCGCCATCGTTTCCTTGACGGCTCTGAACGTTATGCCCTCGTCTCTGTACTGTCTCACTCCGGTGTTTCTGTACCTCTTTGAACTCCTGCAGACAGTCTGCACTGCAGACGGATCGGGCGCCGTCCTCCAGCCTCAGACGGAGTGGTTTGCTGCGGCAGGCGGAGCTGCAGTTCTCACACACACTCATGGTGTTCTTGCAAAAATCATCCAAACAGGTGTGGCTGCAAAACCTGACGACGACCTCGTTTAGGGTCAGCTCGCATTTGGTCTGAAGACAGCGAGAAAGGAGCCATGAGATTATGGGCTAAAACTAACACAGCTGTTAGCTCTGAAGGTTTTTATTTAGTTATTAATATTAATGAAATGCCATAAAACAGGATAATTAAAAACATAATGCACAACAAATTGGACAAATACGGTGGAGCTCTTTGATTAGAAACTATGAATGTGCCTTAGTAATAACAGGCAACAAATCAGATTAAAAAAAACTATAAGAAACTATAAGAAAGAGAAAAATAAACCCTTAACACCAAATAAACCAATGAATAACAAAAAGCAGAAGCAGGTATGGGAAGATATTTGACAAATTTAGTGAAGTTAAGGGGAAAAAATTGCTTACATTGCAGAATTTGTCGCACATGTTGCAGACTGACTTTGGTGTTTGGGTGGATGCAGAGTTATACTTGAAAGAGCACAAACAGGCTGGGCTGCAGAAGTCCTTCATAGTTCCTTTGCTGTCCACAGCAGCCATGATGAGGTCCAGAGGCTGCAATATCGCCCTGAGCGAAGGGGAGATGCAAACACACATATACTTGTGTATCCTACAACGTTTGGTACCACGACCCTGCTGGACAAAGTGAATCATTTAGTAAATTTAGAAGCTAAACATGAAGATGATTCCCCTGCAGCTGACATGAAACCCAGGGCTGAACTGAGAGCAATCATGAGGTGGCTGCTTTACTCATAAAATAGTTCTCCATGTCATACAGTTTATAACCACATAATGTTAATATACTGTGCATATACAGTTTGGTTATGCTGCCCCCAAGTGGACAAAAGATTGATTTAAAGTCTGCACTTGTCTCGGTCTCCTGCAGCAGACGTGTTCTTCAGTGTTTGAGCTCATTAACCACGACTGCTCCTCTGTTTGGTATTGAAAGTAAAACAGTGCGTGCCCGTCATTGAGGAAGAACCAAGCAAGGTTCCAAAATAAAATACCATAAATGTGTTTCTGTAGCGGACTACTGCACGCAAGGATCCCTGTGCTGCTGTTCAGACTCACTTCTGGCAGGAGTGGCAGGTCTTGGTGGCCGGTGTGTTGTGAGGAAACATCTCAAAGAGACAGTTTTTGGAGCAGAAGACGTCTGTGAAGCCCTTCTTCTGGTAAGCAGTTTGTCCCCTCGCCATGCTCTTTCTGCAGTGGGAGCAGTTCATGTGCACGGCCTGAAATAAAGGACAGTAAATCAAAAACCTTTTTTCAAGAACACATTTAAACATTTTAAATGAACGGTGAAAAGTCCTAATTGGCTGGCCGACAGGAGCGTTTCCCACCTTTGTGTAGCTCGGCTTGTTTGTCAGTGGAGAAGGTGCTTCGCCCTTCTTGTCCTCACGGATGGGCTTAACCTCCACCGGCTGCTTGTTTCTCAAAGATGATAACTGAGAGATGTGGATGGGATACCCCAGTTTCTTCTACATGTAAAAAAAAAGGCTTGTAAGGAACGATGTGATGCTTTTTCAGACCTTTTAGTATCGTAATTTCAGCAGGTTGGAAAAAATAAAGAAACTGAACACTCACGATATCGAGTTTTGGGATTACTATCTTTACTCGTTTCATCCCAGTCACTGCCGCTGATAGGTTGGTCGTCTTCTCTGTGAGGAATGAGTACAAATAAATCCTGTTTCTGTTTCTCAGACTGTCACAGCTAACAGAAATGATCCCTTATGATTGATTTACCTGTATTTAAAGTGGGAGCAGAACCATTACTGTCCACGTCCATCCAGTCATCGTCTTCATCATAGTCATCGTCCATGTGGTCCTCTGTGTCCATGGTCTCTTCAAGTTCTCTGTCATCACTGCGCTCATTCGGAGAGCCTTCTTTCTTCCTCCCATCACCGTCCTCCGCGCTCTTCTTGCCTTCTGCTGTGATGCCTTCATCTGCTACCTCGGGCTTTGCTGCTGAGCTATTTGAGCGGCCATCTGCGGCACTGTCCTCGTGCCTGTCGTCATCATCATCATCATCGGTGTCTATGTCAATGTTGAAATTCACATTCATGTCCTCATCGTCGTCGCTGAAAGAGATGCTCGGCTCGATGACGCTGCTGTGAGACTGCTTCTCCTCGGGTTTGTTGAGGGCACTCGTCTCTGTCCCGTCTTCTTTCTCTGTGTTCACATCTTCACTTTTCTCATTATTTGCCTCGGGCTGCTCCTCCTTACTCTCCTTCTTCCTGCTCGTCCTTTGACCCCGTTTTCTCACTGATGCTCTTTTGCTTTTTTTACCTGTTAAAAAGATAAAGACAGATATGTAAGCAGAGTTAATTATTCTACTTAAACAAACATAAATGAGGTCAAACTGAGTGGCTCCACATAAATATGATTCACTTTAGTGTGTGTCCCGTTACCTTACTAGCACAAAAACATGCAGCGTGTCCTAAGATTAGAAAATCAGAACCTGACCAATGATCTAAAGACCGATATCAATATGTGGTGATTAAAAAAATCCGATATTCCGATTTTTAATTTTTCCCCCCGGACACAGGAAACACAGATTTCCCCAAAAGGTGTGCAAACGGGGACGCTGCCCTCTGGAGGACGGACTAAGCAACATCAACACTCATAACATGGCTGGACGGCATGTCTGTGTCTTCGCTTTACTTTGTAAAATTTCTTTTAATTTCATTGGCTGATTGGTCAGCAACTAGCTAATTTCAGCCAATAATATTGACCCGCAACTGCTGTCCTGTCTGTAATGCCCAACTGATTTATAACCAGTATGGACAGCTGAAAATGATCAAACATAAAAGGTTAAGTAGGAGGGCGTTGTGTGCTACACACCGCTCTGCTGAAGAGAACTTTCTGGATCTTCGTTGTCTTCCTCAGCATCGCTGTTTCCAGAGGTGACGGCTGCTGCGAATGGCTGCAATTTGTCTTTAAAGAAAAGACAACAAAGTTCTACTGAACAACAAGTGACGGGAACACAGCAGAAAGAAAGATAAATGGAAGCCGGCAATGCCGGTTTCTAAATGTGCCGAGGGGTTCTGCCGATGTTTTGATGTGGTCACGCACCTGGAATCTCGATTTCCTCAAAAGTCTTTCCTTCGTATCTGTCGAGAGATCCGTTCTCCACTGCTAACAGCAGCTCTAGGATTTTTGCGATGTCGCCAGCTGCCTCTGGCGTCTGATAATACTCCTTGTCCGTCTGAATGTCACGGCCCAGCAGCTGAGATAGCTGAACAAGCTCGTCATTCGTGAGGCTGAGAATCTGGAAAATCCGTACAATGTGCTTCCGAAAATACTGAGACTTGAGACCTTCCTGGTTCTTTGCACCGCTGCGCCGTACAAACATCCCGACACATGAGTTTCCCTGGTAGAAGTCTGAAGGTTTGCCACCAGGTTTCGCAAATAGGAAGGGATTATCTTTATCTACTCCACATGCGTCCCTCTTATCCACGAGCAGCGTAAGTGCATGGAGCAGTTGAGGGGTCAAAGTAAGAGCTAGTTTCTTTCCACTCTTGCTAACAACATTGATCTTCACAGTGTGCTTGGACAGAATTTGCTCAAACTGCGACAGGGAAACAGCAGCGTCTTCCTGAAGCTCTGTCGAATCCCTTTCCTTGAAAGACTGCAGTGTTATCGTAGATACATCCTGATTATTTTTGTTAAAGAAGGACATGAATGCAAGAGTCGGTCTAATGAGGGCGTTGTAGACCGGCGTTACTGCATACAAAGTCAGACTCTCGACCGCAGAGGCCGTCGTCCCGTACAGACACTGGTGGAGCAGCAGCACATCTCGTGTAAACTCTAAGGCCGGCTGGCCGACCGCTTTTGGTGACTGACCTTGGGAGGGCCACTCTTTTGTGCACAGCTTAATAAACGCCTCTGCTTCCTCTAGCGCCTCTTTATCAGCATCCTCGTTCACAGTTCTGGCGTATTTAATGTCAGCGATCTTCTTCAGTGAATTTCCCAGTTTCCAAATGAGAGTCGGTTTGTCGAAGGACCTCGTCCCCTCTTTGGCACCCGCAATCTCCCGAACAGCTTCCACGAGGATGCTGAAGTTTTGGGGCTTGGTTGCTTCGTCAAAGCTATTTATGGACTTCTCCCTTAATGTCATCAAGACCCGCGCCATCTGCCTCAGCTTCTGAGTGACGTATCCCTGATTTTGTTTCTTCTCGTTCATGTTGTAGAAACACTGAGCCAGCTGCAGTATGTAAGGATCTTCCCAAACCACAGAGGAAATCTCGTCTTTCTTCATTTTTTTTAGCATCTTCTTCACACCTGATGAGATTTGTTCGGGGTCGGTTAGCCCAGTGGCAGCTACCAAAGTTAAGATTTGACTCTGAACACCTTCTGGAAGTTTTGTGGAGGCCATTGATGGACACTTCTGCATATGACGCCACACCAATTTACGATCATACATGCCTTTACAATATAAACAAGTGGCAAATGATTTAAGTGTGGAACTCTGTGATTTTCTTCCCACTTTCAATTTTCCTTTGCGAGCCTTCAAGACCCCCTGATTGTGTTTGTAATTTCCTTTGTTTCGCAACAGCTCCAGTTGCTTCTTGCGTTCCTTGCTGTTTCTGCGCATTGCGTACACTTCGGCAATTTCAGGGACTTTCTTTCTGTGTGTGAAAAGGTGGCGAGAAATTTTAGTTTGAGGTGTCCCACAAACGTAGCAGTAATTTTTGTTAGTGAAGGAAGTTCTTTTAGACTTTGCATCGGAGTCAGACTCGTTGGAGTCGGACGCACTATCGGGCTGTTTGGAAGAATCTGCATTCTCTCTTAATTCCTGACGTTTCTGGTCATCGTTGTCGGTAAAACTGTCATCGCTGCTCGGTTCGTCTTCACAGACATAATCTTCATCAGAGAAGCATTCTGCAGAGCTGAATTCCTCAGCTGAGTCCTCCACCTGTAATTAAGAAAAAAGCTAATATATAAAGTATACAATCTACTTAACACTTATTAGATGGTCCAGACTCCTGTGTTCTCTCGTTTTACTTTAGTTCACCCCTCCTCTTTATTGTGGAATGATGCAAATATGTGCACGTCCCGGGCTCTAAGGGCGAGTACTCCCTCACCTCTGGCAGATACATTTAGACCTAAAATTTGTTTGGATGGGTTTTAAATGCTTTTAATGCTTCACCACAACTTTACACTTGAATCGCAGTTATTGATGAGAGACACCAAATCACTTACTGTCTTCACCGCCTGCAACACTGCACAAATGCACTGCACACAAAGCATTTGGAAACAGAAAATGAAATTATAACTGATTATAACTGATTTAGTGTGTTTTCATTCACAGATGTCATTCTAAGCAGGAGGTTTGCAGAAGAGACAGCGCTGCTAAAAATCACTGATGGACACCTGTTTTATAAAGAAGCTGCACCCTGTTGTCATGTTTATATCTGGAAATGGATGAAGTGCAATGCATTCATCTAGTGTTCGTTAATCTCTTATTTTTTGCCATATTTTCAAGGGCAACAATAACAGGAAAAAATATTTATTAGAAATTAAAACACTGGCTGCAACCTTTTTTTTTTTGGAAACATCATAAAGAGAGGCCAGGTCCATGGAGTCGGTGCTTAACACGAAAAATCTGTTTAACACCTACGCTTTTATCTGCTGTGGAAGACGCTGCAGTTTCCATTTGTGATGTTTCTGGTGCCTCGTTTTTATCCTTTTTTAAGACAGAAAAGTCAAAAAGAAACATTTTTCCAGCACCGTGTGACAGCATCATCTTGCAAACCTCCTGCTGTTGGTATTTAAATACATCTAAAAGTATCCAGTACAACAGTGTAATCTGCTGAGTTCCTACAACAAAATATCCAAAACTTTCAGTATTTTCTGTCACTTTGTTAAGACTCACTCATTCAACTCGAGGTTATTACATTTCTGTGCTAAATGTTAGAATATTTCCTCATATATAAACAGAGGTAGACACAAAAGGTACATTTCACACAATAAACCTACTGTCGATCGCCACGGGTAGGAGGACCGTCCATAGTTGTAAGTAATCTCCTCGCCTGGACATATTTTCTTCAGTGCAAACAGGCACAGATGTGGCGTCCCCTCATGAACAATTTTCTTCATCTTGCAGTTGGGACTCGTGTGATCGTCGTTCACCAGCCTTCCAAGGGTCCCGTCCTCTGCAGAAGCATCAACGCTGCAGGACAAATGCTCACAATGAACCTTCAACCACTGCTAAAATGATACATTTTATCACAATGATGAGGTGCTGACACACGTTCAGTGACTTGGCAAAACATCCCTATGTCTTCAAACTACTCGACCTACTTAACTAATGTCAAAGAAAAGCATGCTTCATGCAGAAAATGAAGATAAAGATGAATTTGACTTTATATTAGCGTCTATCGGGACACACTAAGGCTTTCTATGAAGAAGAACCCTTAAGAACAGAAAAGAGGCAGAAAGCTCACCGCCAGTTTGTGCCGTTCCAGGTGAAGTCAAACAAAAAGTCCTTTAAGGTGTCTCTACGTTTCCTTTCCTCGGATTCTTTGCGAGTGGAGATGTTCCCCCGATACTCGACAACAAAAGTGGACGGCTCAATGGCCTCATTGGTGAACACGCCTCTCCCTGCAAATATGAAAATAAAATTCACGTGTGACATTGAAATTTTACATTTAATCTTCTGGGTTGTGTTTTAAATTTCTGGGACCTCAGGCTTTCTGATGTCTTCCATTTATATATTGAGACCTACAGGTTCATAAAGTTAATGCTGCTAAATCATTCACCACTTTAATATTAATAAACAGTGCACAGGAGCTGACTCTACCAGCCAGTTTTCAAAAACTACCGTAACAGGGATAACAGGGATGTGAACAGGGACTCAAAGGGTGCATCGCCAACCTTTAGTGGAGTCAATAAACTTCTCCTTCAGGAAAGGTTTGTCCTTGCAAGCCTTTATGTGCTGCAGGGCATCCTGCTCAGGTGTTAGCTGTCCGCCTCGCTGTTCCACATCAGCTGAAAAGTCCAAAAATATTAAAACACAAACAAAACTAAGATTGTTCTCACACAAACCATGTTATTTAAAATTTGAGCAATATTGCTGAGTCGTAGTTATGGCTTTAATATTGCTCAGCGACGAGTCATGGTCTGTACTATTTATGGCCATGAGTCATCCCTGACCAACACGTTAGACGATGCTCAGCCAATCAGAAGCCGGCATCACAGACTAATCAATCAGGCTGCAGCGCAGAACTGATGCTCCTATAAACAGACTCTTTACCTGGAAGCTTCCCACTGTCACCTGCTGCCAGCTGTTCAGGGACCGAGGTCAGCTGACAGATATGGGGAATCCGACTTTATCCATTTCAGTCAATTATGGCAATTGCCACACAGTACAATAGGACCACATGATTAGGCTAAGCCAATCAGGCATGAGAAAGAGGCTGCATATCAATATCATAATAAACAATATTTTTGTTTTCACCTTGCATTAATTAACACATCAGGACATTCTTATACTCAAATTTACCTTTTTACCTTGTTATTACTTGGTTAGAGTATATTTTCAAATGTAATGTGTATTTTTCTTGCAAATATGGCCTTAAATTTTAAGTGGTTTTAAAAAGATCATTGAACGTTTATCAAAATAAATATCCTTTGTCTATTGTAACCAACATTTGTTTGAAGTTTTTTCATTTTTAATTATATGGACTCTTTCACCTTTTCACCTTTGAGTCCTCATACAAGTTTAGGCTGAATTTGAAGAAGTCTGAAGACTTTTTTAGATTCATCATGTTCACGAGAATCGTACGAACATCTGGACAACCCAAAAACATAACGCCTCCAGCCATCAGTTCAACAGGTTGATGATACATACCGCTCTGCTGAGGTAGAAAATCGGACTCTTTACCGTCCACCTCAGGGTTACCCTGCTCCATATCTGGCTCCAGTTCATCTTGCATGATCAAAACAGACACCAGTTATTCATTCATTCCTGACAGGCTGACGTGTGCTAATGTGTGCATTATACTGGACACAAACCTTCAATCTCAATCTCATCCAGAGAGTTCCCTTTGAATCTTTCAAGAGAGCCTTTTTCCATTGCAAGAAGCAGTTTAGCAATCTTTGCAAGTTCAACAGCCGCTTCTGGCTGCCGGTAATAGTCCCTGTTGGTCCGGATGTCATGACCCAGCAGTTTGGCGAGGTGATCGAGCTCGTCATTCTCCAAATAGAGAATCTGGAAAATTCTTGCAATGTGCTTGTGAAAATGCACCAGTGTGAGGTGCTCTGGGTTCTGTGCAGAACAGAGTCCTGAGTAAGCCCGGATGCAGTGCCCTCCATGGTAGATGCTTGTAGAAGAACCGTCTGGCTTTGCAAACAAGAAAGGATTGTCTTTGTGTACGCCGCACGCCGCTCTCTTGCTCACCAGCAGCGTTAATGCACTGACGAGCTGAGATGTCAATAAAACAGCAATGTTCTGGCCGGCCTTGCCCAGAATATTTATCCTGATGAAGTGCTTGGACAGCACTTGGGTGGTCTCGTCCCGCTCCTGGAACGACTTTAGGGTCACTTTTGAAACCTCAGGTGCGCATTTGTTTAAGACCGACACCTGTGCAAGTATCACTTTGCAAAGTGCATTGTACACCTGAGGGCTTTCATACATCTTCATGCTCTCAGTGGCAGAAGCAGAAGTTTTTTCCAGGTGCGTGTAGAAAGCCTGTATGTCACGCGTGAACGGTATCGTGGAGGGGCCGTGCACTTTGCTCCCACTCGATGATGATGATGATGATGATGATGCGGCTTTGTGAGAGGCCGTTTCCTTCCACTCGTTTCCACACAGTGTCATGAATGTGTTAGCGTCTCTCACAGCCGTCTTATTGCCGTCGCCCTGCGTGACGACAAGGTTTGCTAATTTTTTCAAGAATTTCCAAAAAACAAGGCGAGACTCGGTTTGTTGTACTTCTGTTTGTTTTCATCGAAACCGGCGAGGTCTCTGACGGTGGTGGCAACTTTGTAGAAGTTTCTGGGTTTAAGTGCAGCTTCAAAACTTATTATTGCCACTTCATGCAGCTTTAACAGTAGCCTTCCCATTTGTCTTAGCTTCTGTCTTATACGCTCGTGGTTACTTGGATTATTTCCACAGTTCTCCATCAGGCTCTGGGCCATCTTCACGAGAAGGTAATCGTGTCGAATTAAGAACGTAATCTCATCCTGTTTCATGCCTGAAAACATCTCCCGGACTTCAGAAGGAAACTTGTCCAGGAACGCTGACTCCGTGATCTCCTCCAAGATGCTCGTCTCGCCGCGTGTTGCAGCACTTAATGCTTGCTTAGCACACTTTGCTACATGCCTACTCATGTCTTTGCTGCAAAGCATTATTTTACAGTAAAGGCAGTGCCCAAATTCTTTAGCAGTCATATCACTACGGGATAATCGTCTTCTCACTTTTAACGCGCCGGTGTTACTCCTCAACACCTCTTGATTATGTGTGTAGTTTCCTCATGTTTCGTAATTTGGCCAACGACTTTTCACGTTCTTGCTAGGTTTTGGGTAAATCGAAGACTTCGGCGATTTCAGGCTCTTCGTCAATGTGCTTTAATAAGTGACGAGCGATTTTCTT
The DNA here is from genome assembly GCA_024447675.2 of Pterophyllum scalare. NCBI lineage: Eukaryota > Metazoa > Chordata > Actinopteri > Cichliformes > Cichlidae > Pterophyllum > Pterophyllum scalare. The sequence goes on along the minus strand of JAMQGT020015382.1, from coordinate 128,447 downwards.
CATGCCTTTCCCGCAAACATAGCAATAATTTTTATTTGTGAAAGATGGTTTTTTGCCTTTTAGTTTAACCTAGTGAATCTGTCATCTCTGTCCGAGTCGTGATCTGTCAGAACTCGAACCGGGCTCGGCATCCTCTTGGACGGATGAAGCATCGTTCAACTGGAACATCGAGGTTTCTGTCGTCTCCTGAGAATCCATCTCCGTACATGACGCGCTGTCTCTGATATCGACAGAGCGGTCACCGGTCATAACTCGGTCTGGGTAGTTTGCTGTCATCATCAGAGCAGGAGTCCTCGAGCTGAAGATACAAATAAGAGCTTTTTACCACGCCACATTTGGTTTACTAACAGGACACGTATGTAAATGTATTAATATGCTTGGAAAATCAGGCAATCTGCTGCTTTGCAACCGTGTCATCAAATGATAAAAGGAACTGTTTAATGCATGAATATTTTCAGATTCAAATAAAAGGACACTTGCACTTCATCTGAGGGGAAATTTCTGCTCACACAGTCCCATTATCAGTGCTGACCTGTGCTTATAAAAATAAAAGCAAAACTGAGGCAACTTTTCAGGAGAATCTTAAAAATGTTGAATATACTTCCTTTTCTTTTATTGTTGTCTAAAATTTTATGTAGTGAGAAATACTGTTCAAAACATTCATAAATTCATTAAAGACAGTAAGCATGACTAATTAACATTTTATACTTAAAGTAAACAAAAAAGTGTTTCTCTGATCGACTGCGTCCGGCTAAAGAAACAAAGCAGAGTAAAACTACAAGCTTTCATCTAGAAAGAGTTTTAGAGCTGTACTGTGCAGAGACCGCTGATACTGCAGTACTGTCAAAAATGCTGAAGAGTATTGTGAAAGGCTAAAAAAAATATACTGAGTTGTGTACCTTTTTTCTTCGGTGTTGATGAAGTTGGACAAAACTTTTTCTTTGAAGTACCTGATCCATCAGGTGACTTCTGTGAACACCACATAAGACAACAAAAGGCATTACAAACTTTAATGCTTAAAAATTATTGCATAACAACCTGTAAATCTGGTGATGTTCACGTGCTGGCTTGATTACTGAGTTTTCACTATTATAAAATCTTTTTTGAAATACAACCTTGGGAAGAATACAAAAATTTGAAACCAAGTAAAACATTAAAATTTAGATCTTTATTCTTCACTCTTTATGGTGGGGTACGGCTTTCTAACATATAGTCTTCTTTCAAGTCTGTTTAGATTTCATAATGTATTTTTTTATGATAGAACTAGTCCCATAAAGTTCCTAATATGAATGAAAGCTACACTCTGAAGTTTTTTCACACCCATCTGGTCTTGATTAGGTTGGATTGGTTTCTGCTCAAACACCAAGCAAACCAAAAGCTGTGACCACAAACCTCAAAAAGAAAGTTCATCCCACTTATGAGCCGGATGTGTTTGTGGAGGGACAACACAGGTGCTTCGTTCTGCACTAGCAAATGATGTTTACATTAATTTTATAGCTGGCTGCTACAAGTTCTCCCCACATTTGGACTGCTGGGTCCAAACAAACAGCTCTGAGGTTCATTTGGAGCCACACTGAGACCAGCTCTCCTGAAGGGCCCTGCTGCAGTTGTTTTGTCTGCACCCGAATACAGAGACGAACTCAGGTGCCTGGGGGGGGGGGCTGGCTTTAATTTAAACTGATTAAACAGCTCAGGTGTGAAAACACCATTAGTAACAGGTTTTTAAGGGAAATCTATTTTTGTACATGCAAACATTTCCTGGACCTGATGGAGGGATATTCAAAAACATAAATAAATATCCTTCTATAATATAAACTCACCCTGGAGCGCCACGGGTAAGAGGAGCCGCCGTAGTTGAAAGTGATCTCCTCGCCTTGAGGTATTTCTTCCACTGCAAACAGGCACAAGTGTGGCTTCCCCTCATAAACAATCTTCTTCATTTCACAGTTTGGACTTACGTGATCATCATTCACGAGTCTTCCAAGGGTCTTGTCCTCTTTTGAAGCATCAACACTGCACGTAGAACAGTGGACCTTTAAAAGCTGCAGATAAACAGTCCACTTATACTAAAAACAAAGTAAATATAACCCTCACCACCACTGCTCTGCCATTCCATGAAAACTCATACAAGAAACCATTCAAAGCATCACCGCATCTCCTCTCAGGCCTCCTGTCTTTGCTAGGAAAGATCTTCCCACGATACTCGACCACAAAGGCGGATGGTTTGATGGTTTTGTTTGTAAACAAGCCCCTTCCTAAAAGAAAGGGGGGGAGGGCAGAGAAACTTGTTGGTTCAACAATTTCTCCATAAACTGTTACACTGTAGTGGCAATTTGCATGACTGTGACAAACACAGCAGAACGTTTTCAGATTTAGAGACATTCAATAATTCAGTGATACGTCGTCCTTTCAAATCCATCCATCAAAAGTGGAACCAAATTTTTCCGGCCATTAGTGGCTGCGATTTGCTGCCAGATGCACAACTTCACAAACATGTTTTTCCAATTCATATAATTCATATACTTAGCCCAGAATATGTAAACTGTGGCTATCTGCTGAATACATCTCATGCACACACACCCCCGCCCCCCCCCGGTGAATGGGACCACCTTTACTCTGTCACCCAACTGTGTTTCAGTGTAAAGCCTGGTCTCACAAAAGTGCCACAAACCTTTAAAGGAGTCTATAAACCTTTCTTCCAGGAACGGCTTGTCTCTGCAAGCCACAATGTGCACCAGGGCATCTTGCTTAGGATTCACTCGCTTGTGCCGGTTTTCCATGAAGGCTGGAAAAAATCTGCTGAGCACAGGAATTCTGTAAAGAAAATTTAGGGTCATTTTTATTTAGGTATTCAAATTTCTCATTAAACAGCAGCACAGCATGGGCTTCGAGGTGTGTTTCTAGTGTGAATATGCACCAAAACACACCTGTGATGCTAAAATAAATAAAGAATGTTACACCCCTCCAACTGTCTCAGAGGAAAATCCTACTCTGACTGAAGACTGGCTCACACGGGAGAGTCGTCAGCCACTGCAGCTCACCTGGGCCTTCCAGGCTACCCTGACAAACTGCTCGGTTATGTGTGTGTGATCTGGCTGTGATTAACCGAATAAAATAAACTAAATTACCCTGCATTAAAGCTCCAATTAACAACAGTAAATTCTCAGTTGTAAAAAATGAGCACACCTTTTCTAAAATTCAGTGTAATATTTGTGCACTCAAATGTCTAGTTCATTAATTAAACTGTGAATTAACTGTAAATTAAATGATATTATTGCATAAATACCCCAAAAAAACAAACCCTAGGTTAAAAATATGTAATTAAAATTATGCATGCAGGGAAATGCATCTAAAGTGCTCAGATAGATGATCATTTTACTATTTTCGGTACACTGATATAAAAGCCAGATTTTATGTTTGGTTGAGGTAATTAAAACCTATTTCATGCAGGGCTGTAATAAATTACTATTCTTATATCTATTGTGCTGTAAAAAATTAAAAATAAGTCTGAAAGTGGTGAAATAACACAATAACACTGCTTTGTCGAACAAACAGCCCAAAAAGTTCACAATAAATGAGAATTATTAGAAGGAAAAGCAGAAAACCTGCAAACCTAAAAGTTTCTGCTTGTATGAAAGTAGATCCTAATATATTATCTGGAGCTGTTGGATAGATAAATGTACAACAGACCATCATATTGTATGAGCTGTTCACGTCTTCTGAGCACAGATACACACCTGTAATGTAAATTAATGCATGCATAACTATGCTACATTACTTCATATAATGGGCTGCATGAAAAGTGTAGTATTCCCCCGTGAATTGTTCTAAAGCAGGATGAAAAAGTGACACAAAGACAGATTTATGTACAAGACAAGGACCTCAAACTTATACTTCAATACTTAGTAATTAAATAAGATTCCAGCTCTGTATGTGGAAGTTTTTCCCAGTTTGCTCAGTAAATTCTTAAGTTTGTTCTACACTGCACTGCAGAGCTCATTTGGGCTGGACAGCTGCAGGAGCATCTGGCTCATGTTTACATGAAGTTGCACACATTTCTTGCTAGCATCCTTACATTAACTAGCAGGTGAGGAGTAGACTAGCAGTGGTTCCCCGTCTTTTTACCCGCTACTTTTGACCTAGCTAAATGTAATTCACGATGTGCATCGCTTTCACGCCAAGTAACAGTTACCTCCGCTTCAGTGTCCCCAAGAAAAACCGAGAAGAGCTGCAAGTGTAGCTAGCATAGAAGCGGCCATCTTTCCTTCCCTTTCGCCAACGAGAGATCACGTGACGATGAAGCGGCGCGATGTAGGAGGAGCGGTGGCATCTCTGGCCAATCAGCGGTCGCAACGTTTGAGATTGACTGCAGTAGCAGCGAATCAGCAGTCGCGATCGTCTCGGCCACCAGGAGCAGCGGAGGACCGTCGTTTACGAGGACATGGCGAGGAGGAACGCAGTCGTAGCCAGCCAGCGTCCCCATAATCCGCCCAAAACACACCAAGTACTCTGGAGCCACTGAAACACGTGACTCAGTGTAGTTTAATTTGATCTCAGAGTTTGCATCCAGTTTCTCAGCCAGAGGAGAATTATGCAGGGTTGATGTGACAGGGCCGCAGATTCACTCTGGTTTGGTTTCAGCAACACAACTTCTCAGTGAGGCTGAAAGATGACGATTTGGGTTCAAATAAAAACATCTTACAGATCTGTTAGACTGAAAACATGTGCAACTGTAGTCTCCAAAGCAAGCAACAGTGTTTCGAAGTGTTTTTTTTTATTCAAAATGAACATATAATAGAAAACCCTCAGAGATCCTTGGCAGCCATCCTCTAAGGAGGTTAAAATAACCGAGACATACACAAAGGGGCAGCTTTAATTGCTTTCATATGATACCAGAGCTTATTATGCAAAAACACTTATTCAGGTATTTTTAATATGAAACAGAGTCCCAAAATTAGTTTAAAATTTTAGAGTTGTAGGTTTCCATTTTTTCAGATTTCACGAACGCCATACGAGGGATAAGGAGCTAAATATCACTCAAATCTCTAATTTTTCTTAAAATGTAATTCAGTCAATCCAAAAACATCTTTAATCCCTTTGATCGGGCCCCAATCATGACTCCCCCCACCCCGTGTTTCAGCAGTGGGGAAATACAAAAATGTTTGATTCTGTAATTTAGCAAAAAAGTGACCAAACCTTTAAAATATCTGTGGATTATCAAACAAAACACAAGTGTGATCTGTGTAAATCACCTTTTTAGCATCACACCGTGAACAGCAATCTGGAAGAAAATCTCAAATCATGATATCAGGTAAAATCCATATTAAACTTTGGTATAATCAATTTCCTGGAATCATTTAAAATTCTGAAAGTGAGGCTGCAAACATCCACGAGGTGTGCAAAAGTACTGAGAGAAATATTCTAACAACTTAGTGACTTTTTTTCTACAACACTGATGTGTTAACTCTTCTGGGGTCTAACTGTAGTGAAACTAAAAGTCTGCAGCTCTCTGCTGGGGGGGGGCCTCCTTCGCTCCGAGATGGATGGGTAGCTTTACAAAAACTTGGAAGTCCAGTGTGCACAGAAAGGCCGGGAATCATAACACATGGAAGGAAATAAAAGTAGTATTTTCCATAAGAGACAACCACGTAACACAGAGGGCAGCTGCGTGCCCTGCTGTAAACAGTCTGAACGCTGAGCTGAGTCCAGCATCTCAGCCCCGCCTCAGTAAACGCTGCGAGTCTGAAGTTCTGTTCAACGTGCCTTTAAGGAAATGTGACTCTGCGGTTGTGAATGTGAAGTTTTCCTGTCTGTATTCAGTGAACATTCCCGTTAATTTACAGACGTTTACATCGCTAGCTGCAAAACCGGTAAAAGGTCACTTCAAGTTCAGTCTGAATCCTCCTCCTCCTCCTCGGGTATAAACGACGGGTCGTCAGACGTCTCCTGCGGCGCCCGTTCGTCCTTCCTCGTGTCGAGATGCAGCTCCCTGACGGTGAGGATACGGGTCAGCATGGCTTCCATGGTGCTGTCGTCCAGAGCGGTGGAGGAGAACCACAGCGGACTGTTGGGGACGCAGCAGCGCTCAGGGTGAAGGTAGAACATGTTGGTGCGCTGCTTAACGGACTCCGAGCTGGACGCAAGACACGGGGAACGAGGAGTTAGATCAATGTGCTGCAGTAATGATAACGCAGGCATAGGGGGAACATGCAGGGAGAACACACGGGGAACATGCAGGGAGAACACACAGGGGGAACACAAGGGGAACATGCAGGGAGAACACATGGGGAACAAGGAGTTAGATCAATGTGAAGCAGTAATGATAACACAGGCACACGGGGAACATGCCAGCTCCACACAGAAAGCTTTAAATCAAGCTGCCTGATTGAACTGAGCACGTGGTGAAGGGAGAGCGAGATTACCGTGCAGACATTCATATCAGTGAATCGGCCACAGATCGATCATGATCATAACTGTGTTTATACAACACTCACCACTTGGACAGGTAGAACTCGTAGAGTCTCACTGGGCAGCGAAGAGGGTTCTCCGTGTTCTCCATCATCTCCAGGATGTCCTCCTTACTCTCCTCCTCTTTGCGCTTCTTTGTTGGAACACCCTCTGGATCTAAAGGGGACACACACGGAGACCCCCCATTTTCAATATGAACCCAGTTAAAGCAGCGTAATACAATCGAGGAACAAACACCTTCTAATATATTAAACTTAATGTTTTTAATTTAACTTTCTCCGTGCATCAGATTTGAACCGTCTGCCTTGTTGGTACCTGACTCTGCCTCGGCTCCAGACAGCGGCGGGTAGAAGCGCAGGAAGGTGGTCTTGGTGTTGTTCGGGTTGGTTTTAGTGCAGCGCATCACGTGAGCAAAGGACAGCTGGCGGTGCTGCTCCACCTTGGTGAAGCCGAAGTACTTGCAGCAGAAGAAGAGGAGCGTGTTGAGGAGCACGATGGGGGAGTACGCCCCCAGCTGTTTGCAGTCCCACAGAAACTCCTCCTCCACGCGGGAGTGGATGTAACCTGTAGAGGGAGAGCGCCGCTGTAGATCTGGAGAAACGTGGATAAAACTGACACAGAGACAAAAGTGGTGCAGAACTCACCGCTGGCTGTGATCGAAGGTTTGAAACCTCGCAGCAAGTTGGTGAACTCAATGGAGAACTTGTTGTAGAAGCGATCCATGAATATGTTCTCCACACGACCGTTCTGAAACAAATACTACAGAGAAAGAAACAAAAAGGTTACAGTATCCCAGAAAAGTAACGCCGACGCTCTAACTTTATCACGTTTGTCATGTTATTTTAGCAAATGTTAGAATATGCTGATTTTGATGACGGTTGGAGAGCGTGGACAGCTACAACCACAATCCTAACCCAGCCATGGAGGTCCCACCTTTTAATCTGTTAGGTTTATGTGTTAGATGAGAAAAGCGTCTTGCCTGCTGGATGCCGAGGCAGAGGTAAAACACGGTGTCCGGGGAGTACGGCTCTCCGTTGGGCCGTTTCACCTCGGCGATGAAGCAGCAGAGGCCGTAGCTGAGCTCAGCGGTGGTGCAGCGAAGAAGATCCTCCTTCAGCTCCAGAGGACGCGCTGAGGTCAAGATTAAAAAGGTCCAAAGTAATCAGTGGTTAAAAGAGATTTTAATGAGACTGTCACAACAGAGACAGGAAATGTGGTCTGCTTTAGTGTCTGAATGCACTTCTCATTCGCTTACAGCCGAAGCGTGGATTCTCCAGGTTGGGCTGAGTCTGTCTCCACTGGATCCATCGCTTCCAGGCGTCAACTCCATAATCGCTCTTCAGTTTTGGCATCTCTACCTCTGCGGGCTTTTTGGAAGCAGCCTTTGCAGAAGACGCTTCGGCAGCCTTAGACTGCCGCTGCGGCTTACGACCCTGCGATAACGTGAAGAGGAAAAGAGGATCCATTACGGATATGATCGGGATGTTTTGGGCCTCATGCTTCCAGTAGCAATAAAGTCACAAGTCTCGAAGTTCTGCAGCCTTCTTAGATCGAACCCCGCTGGTTATTTTTAAGTCCCTACTCTTAAAAAAAAAATTTAAATCCAATTTATAAATAAATGATTTAAAACTTTGACAATCTGCAGCAAAATCAGTTTAAACTCATTTTTTCTACTCCTACACCCGTCTACAGTTTCACAGCATCACGACAACATTAACAGCTGTATGCCTTTAACTCAGACCAACAACGATCAGCTGTTACTGTGTTCTCCGTTTGGGGTCAGGAGTCTCTCTCTCTCTCTGAGACAGTTACCCTTTTTTCTCTGGCTTTCCTGTGAGCTTGTCGTCGCACTGGAGCAGGCGGAGGGCTCGGGGGCTTGTTGGACTGCTCTCTTTGTCGGGCCATGCTTTCCAGAGTTTCTAGCAATGACATCACATCGAGCGTAAGACAGAGTGTGCAACAGCCCGGAGCAGATCTTTGAAGGGGCTACGGTGTCATAAGATGCTTGTGCAACACCGCAGCCTCAAACTAAAGGCATCAAAATCAAGTAATCCCTGAACTTCATGCATGCGTGTTTATGATCTCACCAACAGGGAAGTCAGCTTCGATGTCCATGGGAGGTGGGCCGGGAGGTGGCGCGGGCTCGGGCTCGCTGGGCGTGCCCACAGGAACGTCTAAAACTGAGTTGAGCTTCTCGCTGGCGTAGGCTTTACCTGGTGAAAGGGGCCCTGCGTCAGAGGAGGCGTCCTCCCAGGTGTTGAGGAAAGTGGCCAGCTCCTCTGTGTCCAAGTCGTCGCTGTAGTTACTGACGTGGTCTGCAGGACAACCGTCAGAGGAAGTGTTTAACTACACCTTCAATAATATCGAAAAACAAACAAAAATATTTGTAATGGAAACAAAAATGATGCGACTGACAGATGACTGTGGACAACTGGTTTCTGGAGGAAAAACCATATTTATAGAGACTGGGATATTATCATATTATTATCCTGCTGTTTAACACCATCTTCGGTTGATGCTGTAAAACGCTGGATCACAGCAGGACGCTCCTGGCTTCGTTAAATATTTTCTCTCACCATCTGTAACCGCCGCGTCCTGCTTTTCAGCCACTTTCTTCACTTTTTCCTCCTTCTGCATCTCCTGCTCGTCTTTCTTCTCGTCGTCTTCGGCCACCATCTCCGCCATGAGGATGAGCTCCGCCTCGTACGGATCAGACGGGATCTTCTGCTTGATCTCCTGGATGGTCTGCACGATGCGCTCAGCGCTGTTCATCGTCACAGGGAGGAACATCGGCACGGGAAGCTGAGGAAGAACGAAAACGGCAGCTCACGAGCGGGAACTCGGTAAAGACGGAAAAGCTACAGATTAACGGCTGCGGTTTTATTTTGAAAACTGTTCATGAGAGGATGCTTAGAGCCCCATAGTGTGAACATCCTGTCTGAATCAGGACTCTGAACATTAAGACTGCAGGTCATGTGTAAGCATATATGATACTTTTACAGTGTTGCTTCTCTGTTACCAGTTCTTCAGGTTTACAAATGAAATTCATTTTGATCTTTGATCAACAGCTGGATAATCCGAAATAAAAAAAAGCATCTGCAATTTTTAAGACAAAAAATTCACTTTAGCAAAAAGATGTAAAATAATAAGAAATTAAAACAATGATCCCGGTCCCGGGGTGGATGGCAGTGACAGACGTACAGGCAGCGGCAGGCCCACGGGCTTCGGGGTACACTGGCTGTACATGTTCATCGGTACAGGAAGGTAGACCGGCACAGGAACAGGCAGGATCACCATTTTTGGGAAGATTTCATCTACGGACAGAAGAAAGGAAACGTTGGCACAGATTTTAGGTTTCAGGGCACATGTTTTTAAAGAGCAAACTGTAACTAATAACTGCACAGATCAGTGGCTTAAAAAAGTAACTAAGAATAAGAAGATAAGCCCTGATACACATATGGCAAAAACTTCCACCGATTAGACCTTATTAATAACAGTGGAGCACGTGCAGAAACAACCTGCAGGTGGCGTGCTCGTCTACCGTATTCCTGCAGTTCTTTTTATAAACGCTGTAAAGCAGAGGTGTCCCTGCAGAAGCTGTCTGGGTGCTTCTTTTACCCGTCTGTGCCTCCACATCCACCGTCTGGGTTTTGCAGGAGACCCCTTTGTTCTGCACCAGCGGCCTGCAGAGCAGAGCCTTGTTCTTCAGGATCTTTGCAGGTGGAGGAGGATGAGGCTTCACCGTTTCAGTCTGAATGCTCATCTGAAGGACAGAAAATTTTTTAAAAAAGATCTATAAAAACTCCAAAATTAATAATCTGTAACAGTCCATGGACTACTGATCATATGAGGGCATCGGGGACACTGCTTTAACTCAGTTTGTGTGTATTACAAACAAAAACACCCACTTACATGTCCAGAGTTCTTTGACTGAAAGTTTGATGCTGTGCCTGCAGAAGAAAAACATGAAGCTGCTGATTAAGAGTCCAAAATGTTTTCTTTGTGATCTCTCGTGTGTCAGTTTGCTTTTGTTTTCATACTTTGTTGGGTGCTTCTGTCAGAAGTGTTAGGTTTTCCTTTTGGCGCGCCGGCAAGCGAGATGACGTTGGCGATGATGGGCGTGGCCTCTCCTGCACTGACTGAAAGCAAAACGACAACCTTAAAATATCTCAGTAGGAAGTCATTCCAAACTTTCCAAAAGTCCTCTGAGTGACACATTCTTGACCTTTGTGAACTAAATGCACAACGAACAGCCATAATTAACAGCTGATTCTGAGACAGTGGTGTTAAACATGCAGTCCAGGGGCCAGAACCGGCCCGCCAAAGGGTCCAATCCAGCCTAATAGGCTTTGCTGTGCTGCACCAAACTGGGCTGTATGTGACCCCACCCAAGCAAAGTGGAAAGTAGCACTTTGATCTACTAGAGTTTTAAAGACCGGAACACAAAGGAGATCTCACCAAACCAAAACCATCCACTCCTTCTTTTTCGGGGGGGGGGGGGGCTGGAGCCGACCCCAGCTGTCATAGGGTGAGAGGCAGGGTACACCCTACACAGGCTGCCCCTCCATCACAGGGATACCTCAGAGCCCCACACACTCACATCCACACCTACAGCCAGATTTACCCCCAACGTTCATGCGGAGCAGCAGCAGGAAACCCACACAGGTACGAGGAGAACACGCAAATCCCACACATAAAAGTCTCCACCTTCAAACCAGTGAGGCGACGGTGCTAACCACAAACCCACCACAACTCAAAGCTGTACACGGATAAAAACAACACACCTTTCACGACCTCACCCTGCGTGGTCACTTTCTCGTAGCAGAACTGCAGCAGACAGCTGAGGTCGCAGAAGTGTTTGACTTCCCCGAGCATGGGCAGGCTCTGCTTTAGCTTCCCTTTCCGCCCGCAGGTGTCGCACTTTGCAACCTGAGTAACAAAAAAACAAACAAACTGGGTTTATTTGAAGGAGACCAAGATCACAGAGACGGCCACTTTAGTGCAACTATGATTCTAATAACTTTACTGAGGTCTGCTTACGTGGCAGAAGAGCATGGTGTACTTGGACCTGCAGTCATCGGAGCAGAACTCCTCCGTGGAGCCTCCGTACTGCGCCGTCACCAGCTTCTTGGAGACACAGTGGCAGTAAGAGCAGGAGTGACAGTGTTTCCCCCAGTTTTTACTCAGGTCGTGCCTGAACAGGAGCTTACAGCCTGCAGAGACAGGAAAGCCTTAAATACAGATTTCAGAGCAAACTCGGGTTCTTCCGGCGGCGGCGTCCGCGCCTCCTCACCATCGCTGCAGAAGTAACAGTCTTTGTTGTTGACCCTCTTCACGTCTCTGGTGATCTTCTCGATCATGCAGTACTCACACACGCTCATCACGTTGTTGGCTTTCTTGAACTCGTGGGAACAGTCCGCACTGCACAGGAAAACCGTCTTATCCTGCACGCACAGACACGGTACAAATCCTGAGAACGCACAACCTGTTTTTATTTTTTAGCCGCTTTCTGTGGTAATGTTTCAGTGATGTCCACAAACCAAAAACATTTCAGGTGCTCGTGTGAACTGTCGTGACCTTCGCTTAAAAGCCACGGGATCGTTGTAGAGGTGTCACTGGGCCTGATGTGTAAATGTAAAACTTTCTACTCTTCTCAAAGTTGTCCCCGTTAAACACTGTAGGTTAAAGCTGCAAAATACACACCGAGTTACCTTAATCTGGACGAGCTCAGGTTTGAAAGTGATGACACGGGAACACTGGAGGCAGCTCAGTTTCTGCGACGCTTTGGCGCCTTGCTGCGGTTGCGTCGTACTGACGGCCTGGATCTGAGTCGATCCGACGGGCAACTTCGTAAAAACGTTCACCTGCTTCTGTGACTGCTTAAATTTTTCCTGCGGCAAAGGCAAACACCAGCTTTGAGTCTTCAAACATCCAAAAATCTTTCTTGAGTTTGTCTCTAGATTCTTCTAGATAGCTACCTGAAAAGCCATGACACAGGGGAGAGTGCAGAAGTTCCTGATGGAGGTATCCGACATGGCCAGGTGGTAGGACGGTACAGTGTTTTTGCCACAGTTATCACAGTTTATCCGAGCACCTGAGAACACAATAAATGCATCATAAACAACCATTCGAGACTAAATAAACGGTCCTACGGTACGAGGTCTAGTCTTCAGTGAGAACGTGTACCTGAAGAACTAACGGTCTGGACTTTGAACGCCATCACGCAGCTGCTGCTGCAGAACAGATCCACAGAGTCGTCGCTGTTTTTGTTGTCCACCATTTCTGCGAGTAAGTGGGTGGTGCGACACATCGTACACGGCTGGGTTATCTTGGCCATCTTGGTTTTCTGGAAGTGAATGAATGAATGAATGAGTGAGAGGCAAACAGCTTTAACTGTTTTAGATCTCGGGGGCAGAAAGAGGAGGCAGGAACGTTTACTGGCTTTGATTCCTGCACGTTACGACGCTCGCTGCAGGCACGGACCTTTAAAAAGATCTTTATAAAACGAAGAGAGATTCACAAGAAATGCATGAGCACTCTATTGGACTTCAGCACGTAGGGCCTGTTTCCATACCTCTTTGTATTTGGCCAAACACTCCACGTTGCACACAGTTTTGCTGCCCTCTTCCATCTTCAGCATGAGCGGTTTGTTGTGGCAGTACGAGCCACAGTTGGCGCAGCCCGCCATCGACAGGTTATTTACCGTACGGAAACGGTTGAAGCAGGCGTCGCTGCACATCTTATGGACAGAGCCGCCCAGGATCACCTCGTGTTTGCTCTGCAGAGATGACGAAGAGCGGCACAGGTTATGAGGTTTCACTCTCCCTACAATCATATATTCAGTAATGGAGAGGATGATTAGCTGCAGTCCTGTTCTGCTTGACTTACGACACAGTATCTGGTGCACATGCTGCAGAGGGACTGTGGGGTCACCACTGGAGCTTTTACAGTGATGGCAGCTTTCCTGTAGCTGGAAGCATTCTTCTTGTAATTGAAGGAGGTCAGGCAGTTCTGGCCACAGAATTCCTTCATGAGTCCTTTGAGATCCGGAGCCAGGATGACGTCTTGAGGCCGAATTATCAACCTAAATGAAAGAGAGGAAACAAGACCAAGAAGAAATGGCAGTACAGTTGGAAGCATGTCCTCGGGTACTCTGCTCTTCCTTTACACAGCAAACTAGAAGCCTACTCTCTTCTGCAGGACTCACTTTTGGCAGTTGTGGCAGATCTTAGTGGCTCCTTTGACCTGATACATGGAGAGGCAGGTGGTGGAGCAGAAGAGAGCCGGAGAGCCCTTCCTCTGGAACGCCGTCTGTCCCTTCATCAGGTTCTTCTTACACTGAGCGCAGGACATGAGCAGAGACGACGGGCTGACGACGGGCAGCGTCTGCGTCTCAGAGCCCACAGAGAAGACGGACCCGATCTTCAAGTCCTCCTTTAAACATGAGGAAACACAGAACAGTGGAGGAAACGGAGGTCAGTAACATTCAGGGAACACTGGACTCGGGAGGCATCATGTTATGAACCTCCTCAGCTGGCTCTACTCTGAGCACCTCCCCACTGACCGAGCTCCTAGCCCCACCTCACCCTTCTGAGGAGCTCATTCCATCTTACTCTGACCGCTCCCCACAGGAGCTAACAGCAAAACGATATCTCCACGTCGCTGCAGACACTGCAACATTCTCCTATTTGTTTCTTTATTGTTCTTCAATATTAAGTCAATAATATCCACATCAGAGAAAAACCAGAGTATTGTTAGTAAGTCTGCACAGATGCACACTCAGTGCTTTGCTCAGTCTCTGCCGTAACTTCAACCTTTTTTTTTTTTTTTTTAGATAACGCCGTCGTGTTTCGAGCTTATTTCAGGTTTTATTTTGTAGCCATTTTAGACTCTTTTGCACCACAGACTTCCTGTTTCTTCACTACATGAGCTCTGTACATTAAATATTTCATTTTAGTAACTGCTGCTCCATCTCCCCTGCTTTCTGCAGCCGAGTGGTGTAACTCCACAAATCCTTGAGGGAAGAGTGTGCCGTACCCGCGTAGTGTTTGGCTCATCTTTCACACTTGCTGAAGACGAACTGGATATCAGAGCTTGTTCATATTCCTCATCCACCGGCTCGTCCTTCACCGTGACCAAAGGAGGCGAAGGAGACAACTTGACGCTTTGGGTTGCGCTACGCAGCTTCTCCTGGAACGAGAAAGAGCAAAAATGCTCACTGATGCACACGCGTGCGCTGTATTTGAATGCAAATTTCAGAGCTTATTGCAACATCCTAACCAGGCGTTAACCATAAACCTTCCTCATATTAACAAAGACGGTAAAAAGAGCCTGAAATCCACATCCTGTTTTCGTTTACACACTGAAAGAAGTTCTCATACTCACAACGTCTAATCTCGGTATTGAAAGCTTGACGACCTTCATGCCGTTCAGCACTGCCGCCGGTGACGAGCTGTCTCTTCCTATAAGAACACGTGAGTAATCCACACATGAAAACCTTCATAGCAACAAATCCCTTTGGGGAAGCTTCAGGAAGAACATCCTGTTTAAACTCAAACATCGGCCACGAGGCACTGAACTCATCTTCAACAGTGTGAAATTTGATTCATGGTTTCCTCAATTTAATATTTCATCACTTCATACAGTCACATTCCTTTTTTTACTGACTTAGAGCCAAAAGTTTCAGAATGTTTGTTTAGCTTTTAGCAAATACTTCCTTAGTCAGGGTTTCCCTGCTGGAGGATGGTTACATATGTGACAGCTTCTCGAGCACTTTGGCACCGAGGTCACCCACCTGTACTTCCCGTGGCCTCGGACGATGAAGACGAGCTGGACCGCAGTAAGTCTGAAGTTGTGGGTTTGACGTCCGTTTCCACCAGATTAGAGTTACTGTCCTCTACCACCGAGGCTGTGTGGGAAATTTAGCAGGAATTAGTAGGATGTCCACATCTTATCTCTCATGTGCTGATACAGAAGATTTTTTTTAAACATAATGCTCTACAATAACAACACAATTCTACATCCGTGCATCTACGGAGCAAAGAGCACTTCCTTATACCTGGATATGAAGCGGCAGGCGAACGGCTGCTCTCGGCATCCTTCGAGTCGTTCTGTTCCTCCTCTTTCATCTGAGCCTCCTGCTCCACCTGATCCACTGTGCCGATGTCCATCATCTCATCAAGTTCGTCGCCCGCTGTCAGAACCTTCAGTTTACAGCCAGCGGGCGACTCCCGCTCGGTGCCGTCTTCCTCCTTAGTGTCACTGCTCATGTCCATGTTTTCATCAGTGTTTTTTCTTTCCTCCTCCTCCTCACGATCACAGGTTGCGTCCACGCGTGCATCCTCACTCACAGCTGCTCCTGCAGGACTTTCCTCCGAGCTCTCATCCTGCACTGCAACATTTTCGGCCTTTGCCTCAAGCTCTTCGTCAGATTTCGCCTCAGGGGCCTCTTTTTCCGACTCTGAGGTGCTAACTGGCTCTCCATCATTAACCGTTACTGGCTCCTCCGTCTCTTCTGAGCAGGCGGACTGTGGCGGAGATCTAGAACCAACAGGGGGACCACCTCCGCCTCAGTTTCTTTATGTTGTGCTTCGTCACCTTCGCTTTCCTTTTCAACAGCAGCATCATCATTATCCTCTTCTCTCTGTTCAGAAAGTTCATGGGAGGATTCACGAATGAGCTCTGGGTCTCCAACATCTACCGACGTCCCCGGCTCTGAAACCGCCTCCACAGCCTCTCCGTCAGGCCCCTCCGTTACCTGCGATGGACAACAAACAGTTAGCAGGACGCACAAGTCTCAGCTTTGTGCACAACGGGAAACACATGAGGCGAAACGCTCAGGTCCCCGCTAAAACCCAACAAAAGCAAGAGCAAAACATACAGAAACAAGCAGAAAAGAATAAAAATCATATTTACAGCCATTTGGTTTAAACAAGAAAAGATTCCAACAACAAGAGCGCCGCCTAGTGGGGCAAAAACATGCCCGTTTAACTCTGTTAGCCCTGTTTTTTTATCACCCAGTTGTTGAGCGAACAACGTTCTACTTTAAGTAACAAAGACCCCAGTGACCCCATACACAATCCCAAACTTGCTTTGGTCATAAGCTATCTAATCATGAAGTCTGGTAAGTGTAGGCTGGGGCTGGGCGATATACCGAGTTTTTAAGAAATACTGATATATTTTCATATGCAAAATAAAATGAGAAAATATTGTTTATATCGATACAGTCTATGTGGCGTTACAATCACACCTGTAGATCCACCAGTTCACACTGCCCCGCCTCTCTCCCTCACCGCTTCACCCATAAATCTTGCAGGAAGTGACAGCATGGCCAACTTAGCGACTTTCCCCCTCCAATAAGCGACTAGCGACAAATTTAGCGACTTTTTCCGGTGACGTGGGTGACTTCTGGAAACCTGAAGTCCTCCACTGTCGCCATGTTTTGTGTAGATACGGCCTTCGTACCGCGTCTGTTCGTATGCTTTGGCATCGCCCGGACCCCCAAGAGTCCCCGGCTGCAGGTAAGAGGGCTCATGATGCAGCCAGCGGATACATAGACATTACAGAGTACTAGATGTACAGGAGGAAGTCTACTTCACTGCAGACTGGCTTTGTAAAGAAGACATCAGCCTTTAGCTGTTTTCGTTCTGTATCTTTTCTATTTACATTTTAACAGCACGGCTGTGAGTCTTTTTATAGAGGAAAAAAAGCATCAATTTATTTGAGGAGCATTATTATTTAAATATGCCAATAGTTTATTTTAGAGTAATTTCTCATGTACATCTACAGCTGGGACATTTGGGACATGTGGCTTTGACTCTGAAGTGCCTTTTTGTTTATACCTTTGGGAAGAAAAAATATCGATATAGATTTTTGGTCCACATCGCCCAGCCCTAGTGTAGGCCACACGTTTCTCGAGTTATTGACCGGACACTTCAGTAGATGCCCGGCATGGATGATTACCTAATTTGTCCCGTCTTTCTGCGGGTGTATAAAAAGTGTGAGGTGCAAAGACACAACTGGCTTCTAAAGATGGAAACTGACCCCACAAAAGTAATTTTGTTGATCGAACGTTGGCTGGGTTTATTCAATTTTTGCAAAGACCGTAAAGAAAGGTTAGAGACAGGGTGAGTATTTAATGATCAACACAGAACATTGTGGTGTTTGGAAATCAGAATATTCCTTCAAAGGATCCCAACATTCCGGTCATACCCGCTGCACAGAGAGGTTCTGAAATAAAGACATTACAGATGCATTTAAAATGTTTGCTTAGCTACGCTGATGTGACTGTGTAATTCACTCAAGACAGAACACGACTGCACCTAGGAGTTTCTAAACCACTGAAGTGTTTGAAATACGAGATGCACAAAACCACAGCCCTTTGAGAAGCAAGTCTCACCACTCTGCAGCCACATTTCCAGTACTGTATAGGTAGTTGTTTGTGCAGTTAATTTTAAAGAGGGCAAAATGAAGCACAGAATCACCTTTCACTTTAAACTAAAAAAAACTGTCTGACTCAGACCCAAAATAAGGTCTTGAAAACTGGAAGTTATACTGACACCACCATCTTTGCTGATACTGAATTCTCCTGCAGACTCACAATGCCGCTGATCGCTTCAAAACTGAGGAGTTTGAGGAAGCTGAGGAAGTGGTCACGCTGCAAAGATATGCACACCACATTACTAACACCTCATTTTAGGGACATAAAAGCACCACCACCCCTTGATCTGAAGCACTTAAGCACCCTGAACCGCGTTCATGCGCAGCACGATAAGGCTCTGCCTCACTGACTGCATGGTTTAATTGCATAGCCTTTAAAACTATCGGTGGAGCGAGTCAGTGCTCAAGTTGCGTTTAAGTTTAAGACGAATTTCCACGACTTCATGAGCCCCACTGCGAAACTAAATTCTGCAGCATGCCTGTTCGCAAACTTTAGCGGCCTAAATTTGCAGTGGAGCAACCTTATGCACACACATGCGGAACAGACTGCGTATAGGTTCAATGTAAAGGGTCATTTTTCTGTTTCAGCCATGCAACCTCACCAATACAGCCGCACCATAACAAGTTAGCTTGTCGTCAGCGTGGCTGCTGCACAGAGGTTTATCAAACGGCTGTAATATGCTGTTACATTGGAGGTAATGGGTGCTGTTACCTCTGTGCAAGCCGCTTCCTTGGAGTCAGCCATGTTTTGTTGATATAATAATTAGCCGACCTGTAAACAGAGAACTATGAGCTCAGCGTTTGCTAAGCTAACGCTAGCCTGCTTGCAGCTCTGCCAGCGGTTAATCTGCCTCCTTGTTTCACTGCGCTCTAATTAACCACCGCACTGATTAAATAACCGTTCTGTGTTTAAGTATGCTGGACGCGGCTGTGTGGTTTAAAAAGTCTAATTCACCGCCGCAGCGACGTGCAGAGAATTACCGCGCCGACCTGCACAGGAGTCACTTGATTGGTGGCCACACGCTGATGTCCATCGCCTGTTTCCGTAGCGGCCATGTTGGCTCCCAAATCCCCAGTTATTTGGGTTTAAGAATAAAATGCGTTTAAGCACTTGTAGACGGACTCTAAAACAGCAAAACGCCTCAAATACATCCCCCACTACATCATCCGTCCACTCTAACAGACCCCTTCTTTTTCTTCTTCGTTCAAGACTTACGACTGCACGCCATGTTTGACATTGCTTTTGCGCCCCCTGCCGGTACCAAAAGTGATCGTCTGCTAAAAAGTGATTTCCGGTATTTGCCAAAAACATTATTGGTAAAATTTAAACTGCTCAGAATGAGTTGTTGGCCTAAAATCTGTGAAACACATCTCTCATGAATATCAAGTCATTCAGAGACAGACAGAAAACATTCCTGTCACATGTTAGAAGCTGAAATCAGTTTTTGGGTAAATGACTTCAATATATCCTTTATTTTTCAGGCAAATAGTGTCTTTGACATTAAAAGTGTATTTTTCAAGTGAAATCATGTCAAAATGGCACCAGAAATTGCAAAAAATAATAAAAGTTCAATAAAAGTACTTTAAGTGGCCACAAATGACAAATGAGCCACATCAGTCATCTGCTAAAAACTGATTGCAAGTGTGACTGTCCGTTGATGATGTATTATGTGAGACCCACAGTATGGTTGGACACATGAATACACTTTAAGAGATACTGGGCACCCCCCCCTTTTATTTTATGTTATAGTTAGTGCTTATTGTTACTGTGTTCATTTATCCTCACACTGACATGTATTATGCTCCAACTGTACTATTTTAGTAGGTTAATTATGATTCCAAAGACTAGAGCTCGCACAGGCACTGGGTGGGCCAGCTTGGGGGTGGGGGGTGGGGGTCCCTTGAGTAAGTTGCAGGAGTCTTATGTCATTTAGTGCACAGATAGTGTGTTTGTTTGTTTGTTATCAATATAACTCAAAAAGCTTTAAACCAAAATTGATGAATCTTTGTGGAAATATTCTAGCAGTTCTTCATTTCATCATACCATACGCAACAGGAAGAGACTGATTCAGAAAATTGGAGCAATGGCACTGTACTCTAGCACAACTACAGCAGCACTCAAATCCAAAAGTGGCCAATGGCATGCCGCTCCTGGATTGTGGGATATAACGACGCTGCGGCCAGACGGTCCATACGGTCCATACGGTAGCCTAAGCCTGTGCGTGTTTGGGGATCGGCCTCATTAGATTCAACCTCTCTGTTAACACTTTGTTTGTACGCAGGATGCAAGTATTTGTGTCATTCTGCATGCACGCAAATCTGCGTGAGGGGACACACTACACCTAAGTTTCAGTCAGAGCCAGGTGACGAGTACCTTCTTGTGTATTTAAGTCTAGTGTGAATGAAGCACAGATTATGTGGCCACTGTTACATTTCTTAACATTTAATAATGCAGCGGTGTTTCACACAGCATGGCTCCCATTGTCCTTCAGTAATCAATAGGAAGACTGCAGTTTGCTGATGATATAGATCTCACAAAGTGATCACAGAGAGCAGATACTATCACTCGATAGCACCAGCAGAAGGTATGGAGACGTGGAGGTTGGCCTCACGATTCATATTGATGCAGCAGCTTATAGCTGGGCTACCCTGGAAACTAAGCAGGCCTGATTAATGAAATACCGATAAACAGGTCCAAGCACACCCTCTAATTTAAATGTATGTTACTCTGTAATTCATGTGGTTCAAGTGTTTAGAGTATAACTGAGCCCTTTATCTGGCTAACCAAGCTAAAATCTAGATGAATGCAGGCCTGAAGCTTCACAATCAGGCATTTCGCCAGCATGCCACCAAGCTAACAGGAGGACCAGAGCAGTTTAATATTTTGTTTGTAAAGTTTTTGAACTACCTTGATTTTTAATAACATATTTATGACATCACTGTCAGTCTGCTGCTGCCTCACCCTCTTGCTCCGGCGCTTAAGTGCCAGTCTATCCCGGGCAGCAACACAAGGCGATGGGGGTGATGGGGTTGCTGCCAGCTCAGCGTCATTTGGAGCGTCCACGAGAACCCACTCCACAGCCGGCGAGGACGGAGGAGGGCTGGGGCAGTGGATGAGCGTGGGCACAGCGGAGGGCATCAGGCTTGAGTGGCCAATGTCACCGGGGCAGGCGTATGCACAGGGCTCAAAGTGCACGGAGCAGATGTACTTATGCAAAACGTTCTTCAGGGTCAGATCAGCTCTGCAGACATTAACAATCCACTTCAGGCACCTGAAAAAAAAAAAAACCGCATCAAACCTTCCAAAACTGCATTATTGAATAACTGTGAACTATACAACTACATGCATCACCCCACAAAACCGCACAAAGTGTTACACGTATTGACTGCTTGCTTGTGCTGATTGAGGAAATGCTCAGATAGGAACATGAATTTTAATATTCTACCCAAATGGATCTCTGCACACTTTCCTCATTCACACACTGATTTCTGCAAAATAACCCCCAAAACAACAAGAGCACAGGGTCATTTAAACACCTGACCGTAAGTGACGTTTGTTGAATAATGTAAAGCAAATATCAGAGAGAGGACAAATAGGCCCTCTCATGAATGGAAATATAATTAAAAACATTGAATGTGTCATAGCTCATCACTTCGTGAGGGCACACTCCTCCAAACCACAACTCTTGCAACAGTCTGTCTCAGGGAGTAAGCGACCTCTCTCAAAGGGAGCTCTCCATGACACGGCCGAGTCAGGAAGCGGGTCACTCACTCACTGTGCAGAGCCGGTCTGAGCACAGTTTGCGTGTCTGTACAGTGTGTTACAGTCACCGCGTCTGCGGCGGCTGATCGCACATTTGGGAACTAATTTAAGATGCATGCACGCATAATTTAATGTTTGATCTTAACACTGACTCAGTTTGATCGTGTTTTCTTGATGCGGTTTATCAAAGCCCGGACTGTCACAGGCGGTGTCGAGCCAAAACATGATCGTCTGTCAGAAAGTGATTTCCTGTGTTTCTGTGTGTTTTCTACGTGTAATCCCTTTGCTTATACTGGTAAACAGAGTGTAGTCAACAGGATTTATGAATGGCTTAGATATAAAATGAAAAGTATCTTTATGACTGTGTTATTGTACCTACATCAGCGCTTTTTGGATACTTCAAATATCGTTATAGAACTGTTAGGTTATATTTGTTGTAATTTCTGCTGCCGTTTTGGACAGATCTGTCCCAAAAATTTTTATTTTTAATGCAAATTTTCTGGTACAACACTGGATTTCGTTGCCTGGCAGCGGAGAGATTGGAGAGATTGATTGGCTGTAAGTTCATCATTTGTTGGGCTATTAATGTGGTTTAGGTATCAAATCTTTCTATCTGCGCAGGCTTCAGATATAATTAAATAATGTGAGTACTCACATGTCTCTGTCTTTCTCTGGGTGAGGAAAGCGATGAAAACGGACATTCAAGCCGGTCCTTGGATCCAGATCCCTTGCACTCCGGTTGCTGCAGTTAACGGCGCTGCAGTAGCGCTTGTTGGAGCGCTTATCTTGCCTGGCTGGCTTTGATTTTTCCATTTTCACCCAGATGGAAACACAGAGCTCATTCTATCAGAACAACACCACCTCCGGGAGCAAACCAAGATGGCGGAGCTTCGGGAAATGATGTCACTCACAGGAACGACTGAGGTCGCCTGAAGCGAAGCTGCGTGTGTTCTGTGCACTGACCGAGGCCATTCTCGATATGCGGACTTGTGTACTTGTGATATGTCATCATAGTCGCTGCACAACTTACTGTTCCAATTCAAAGTACTCATCAAGTCAGTGCCTGAAAATGCCCGGATGTGTTCTTGCTCCGCCCCTTCTATCGAGGGTGCATCAGGTGGTGATGTGTGTGCGCTTGGTCCAGCCACTAGCAATGGGAAGTTCAGCTCTTTTCAGAGAGCCGGCTCTTTAGGCTCGGCTCCCAAATGACTCTTTACTTGTTATCATTTGTAGTCTCATATTTTAGCCTATATAAGCAAATATGAATGGTTTGTGTGCCGAGAAGCCCCTTTGGCTTCAGTGTTTTTATGATAAACTTTGTTATTGCTTCATTTTGTGAATTTGTCCTGTTAAAAAAAAAATCATTCTTTTGTTTAACATTTTAAACACACAGGACAAACACACTGACTTATTTTGCTCTGTGTTGCAGTAGGACAGGTTATAGTTGTAGTTTTGGGGAGGGTGGTGGATGTGGATGCCGCAACAACTGTTGTTAACAGCCAAATGCTGCTTCTTTAACAGGTATCACTCATATTCATGTGCTTTTGCACTGCTGTCTGTATGCACGGTGGAACATCTGTCTCCCCCTCTGCTTTAACATAATGGTATAATCCCATGTCCCCCTGTGTGATTGGCTGCACGGTGTGCCCATCAGTTCTGCCCCTGTCCTCAGTTTTGTGAGCAGAGCTAATGAGAAATTAGGGAGCCGGCTCTTCTGATTCACTACCGAAGGACACGTTGCTACCAGCCACATATCCAGCTGAGAGTGAAGTTTTAAATTTGACTGTTTCTGTGACACAAAATAAGCTTTTACGATATTTTTAGATGAGCGTGTGGACGTGTGAACTTCAAATATCTGCTTGGTTTATTAAAATATCGCTTAATTGCAAAAGTGGTCTGATGTTTCCTGACTCCCGGCACAGCGTTTTCAAACCCCCTCTGGCTCTCTCCGCTGAGTGGAAGCTAAAGAATTCACTCGGATGATCTCGAACGGCTGATGTTTATTAATTGTTCCTGAGCGAATCAGTCTGACTGAGATTCAAGTTCAGCTTCATAACTGGACAGTTTAACTTTAAGGTGTCTTTAAGGAGCTGGCAGGACGTTTGGAAATGAATGATTCACTCATCTTTATTCCCTCATGTAGAAATGTGTTTCACTTGTTTTTAAAAGCTTATTTTAAATTAAGGCTGACATTAAAAATATTTTAATCCAGGGAGGAAAGCGAGAGCCTTTTCACCAGGAGCAGGAACATCTGGAGCAGCGTGTTGATGCTGTTCATGGAGATCCTGAAGACTGATGTCAAGCCTGCTCCAGAAATTATGTTTTTAATATTTATCCAGTTGTTTTCTAACCACCAGCTGTCTGTTGGGAGTCTACTAGAATAAAAATAAAATAATTTTAACATCTTTGTTTGTTTCTGCTCAGTCAGCAGCTGAGCTGTGTGACTTCATCCTGCAGTGACTGTTGTTGTTGTGTGTATGAAGCTTGTTGGACGATCTTCTAGTTAAAAAAAAAAAAACCCTAGTAATTAGGCTGTGAATACACTGTAAATATTAATCACAGTGAAATTTATGTGATGTCATCAAGTATCCCGTGCAGTGTTCTCTCGGGACGTCCAGACTCCCGTGTGAACTACCAACTAAAATGAATTGGGAGGCAGAGCCTTCAGCTTTCAGGCCCCTCTTCTGTGGAACCAGCTCCCAGCTTGGATTCAGGAGACAGACACCCTCTCTATTTTTAAGATTAGGCTTAAAACTTTCCTTTATGATCAAGCTTATAGTTAAGGCTGGATCAGACGACCCTGAACCACCCCTTAGTTATGCTGCTATAGGCCTAGGCTGCTGGGGGGGTCCCATAATGCACTGTTTCTTCTCATTCACCTCTTTTTACTCTGTTTATACCCCACTCTGCATTTAATCATTAGTTATTATTAATCTCTGTCTCTCTTCCACAGCATGTCTTTTGTCCTGTCTCTCTCCACTCAGCCCAAACCGGTCACGGCAGATGACTGCCCCTCCCTGAGCCTGGTTCTGCTGGAGGTTTCTTCCTGTTAAAAGGGAGTTTTTCCTTCCCACTGTCGCCAAGTGCTTCCTCATAGGGGGTCGTTCTGATTACTGGGTGTATTATTGTAGGGTCTTTACCTTACAATATAGAAGTTGTAAAATCTGAAAAATGTGTTTTATAGTTTTGAAAGAAAGAGCCTCTAATTGTCTCTGCATGGTCACGATTCTTTGCTAAGAAACCATCAGTACATACCACCAGAATTAGATTTTATTTTCTCGTTAATCTGTGAGACTTTAATCATTCATGCATGGTTTTGTTTTTTGTTGTTCCCACGTAGGTTTTGAAGAGAGTAGAACGTAAACATGACCAAAAGTCTGTAGACACTAAGCTGCAGAGAGCAGGTTTGAATGCTTCGTCCTGCTCGGTCACATTCAGCGGTGATGTTTCAGCCATGAGATCTGGTTCACGTTTGATTCCAGCTCATCCTGAAGGTGCTGGAGGTCAGAGCTCTCTGTCAGTGACTGCTGCGTTGAAACAGGACGGTCTGTGGCTGAAACTGATTTTCATTCACACAGTAATCTCATCCAAACCCTAAGGAAACAGTCACAGAGCTTTAGGTAAAAAAGATAACAATACAGAAGGACTGTCCTTATATTACAATGGAGGAATCATTTGTGCTGTGAGTGGGGTGTAGCTGACTTTGGTGCTCCTTGCTGGAGCTTCAGAGAGGTTATCTTACTGTCCAGCTCATCCATGAAGCCTTCATCCACAGACTCCCTGTCTGCCTCCTCTCCTTCGGCCTCGCAGGGTAGAAACACGTGAAGCTGCGTGCGAGCTGGACCAGCAGCCGGCCGCTGGCCGCAGCTCAGAAGGCAAGGCTTCCCAACCACAGACAAAGGCTCATCCCGATGCTGCGAAGCTGACGGCCGGACGTCGCCGTGCAGCATCTCTGAGCTCAGCGCCGGGTTGTGTGAGTGTCGTCTCGCTGGTTTTGGCCTGGAGCTCGGCTGGATGGCGTGGGCAAAGTGAATATAGGCCTGCCGGCTGCAGCTCTGGACCCACTGATCAGGCTGGCTGGTCTTATAGGGGAGCAGAGAGGATGGCTTACAGAACGAAGGTGGCGGTCGCCTCTGTAACACGCTGGGGCGGCGGCTGACAGAGAATCCCTCGAACGAGAGGTTCTCATTTGCAGTGAAGAGGGACGGTTCACTGAAACTGGAAACAGAAAAAAGGAGCGTTTTCACGAATGTACATCACTAACAGATCAACAGTCTGCAGCCATGTTAGAGGCTCTGTGAGGTCCCAGAAGCTTTTCTGAGAAGGATTAAAAACACACACACACACACACACACACACACACACATCAGAACCTCCTCCTCATTTATTTGGTGGTTATTCAAAACCTGCTCGACTTGGGTGAGCAGACGCCATCAAATACTCTGCTGGACAGTGAGGGAGGTGTGTTAGTGTGTCTTTAATAGCCTGAAGTGTGTGTCCGTGTCTCACTCAGGTTTCACCCTCCTCTGAGTGAAGCCAGCGTGGCATCACTGGGCCACAGATCGGTTTCCACACCTGAGATTTGTGGCACGCGGGGCCCAGAGTGCCCCACATGGAGCCATCAAACTGGGTCACTTCAGGGAGGAAACAATTCCAGTGTAATTCCAGTCAAGCATCCCCTCCACGCTTTGTCAGACACTTTTGCTGAAGTGAATGGGGGGGGACAGTGGAGATGACACACACTGTGGGATTAATCACTTTCAAAGTCACAGATGCATGATGGGTACTGAGGGTCACCGAGTCACCAGGACATCCTGGGATCCTTTACAGCTCGTCTTTTGTTTGTGTTGCTAATGATGTGAAATTAGAATTTAATACGAATTAAGGGAACTGTTTGTGTTATTATATTATTAATACTCATAATTTCACCTGAGTGATGGACAACAATGCTGCATTTATACTGTAAATAACTGAAGCCTTCATAATCAACCTGACATCCACACCTTGAAGCACCTGAAGAGGAAATCTGGAGCTTCTGCTTTCACATGCTGCCTGATACGAAGCATTTTGAGGCCTTTCTGTTCGTCCAATAGTATCATTTCATTTATACACTGCGTCTGCATTTACGTCACTATTGAAATGAATACAATAAACTGATACAATTGTTGCCGCATTACAGATAAAAGGCAGAAGGGACACAGCCTGACGAAGACAGAGAACTTCCACTTCCAGCTTTGTTCTGTTAGAGCAGCTTTGCATGACTCACAAAAAGCGTGTGCACACTCTCACAGTCTGAAGCCCGAGTTTTAGGCTCACAGAGGTTAACAGGTGAGCTCCAGGTGCTCACCAGCACACACACTTTTATCGCATACTTTTTCACGTCGACAGCTTTTATGAGAATGTTTCATTGAATGTGTTCTCACGTTCTCCTTTGCCCTGCATAAGGTGAGGACTTTGAAGAAGGCCCGGCCTGTCTTGACTGATCATAGCGACTCTTTATTAGAAGAGTTTAAGTTGCTCCCGTCCGGCCGTGGATGGAGTTTGTCCGCACTGCCGTCGGCCTTTTAAATAACTCAACGTGTTCTTAATGTTGCTTTTTTTTTGTATATTGGTTACATTTTGCTTGATTATTGTATGATTTCTGCTGACTGTACAATAAGTTGCCCTTTAGGGGATAATCCCTGATCCTACTTGTACATACATTGGCCTCATTATTTATATAAAAAGTATATAAATATATAAAAATAGCCTTTATTTTTTTAAATTACTGGGTCAATTTTATTAATGAATCTGCTCATTGTTGTCCTGATTACTTATTTGGACTGTGACAGGTCAGAATATATCAGAAAATCAGCCTGAGATTTTTTTTTTATCTTACAAAAAGTCAAAAGTTCAAAGATCAGGTATTTTATTTGTGTTCTTTACTACACGTTACAGGCAGCTCTAGTCACTGGTTACTCTGCTGATTGAGATTTTAAATTATGTTTCATTAAACATCATTATTAACTAAATAAAATCAGGTTCATCTTCATTATGGCTGCAACTACAATTCATCCATCAAACGATATAAACTGTATAATAAGCCAGCAGCAGGTTCATTCAATGCTCAGCAGCAGCCTGAACTTGTGTGGGCTTCCTTACCTGAGACGAGCCATGCTGCTTCGCCCCCGGGGTTCTTTGGTTGCAGCTGCAAGTGAAGGCAGCTTCAGGGGTGTTTTAGCTGCCCTGCTCCCTGCTGCTGAAGGTGGGGGGAGCATGGAGCCGGTGAGCAGGTAGGTCTGGACCGACGCTCCGCTCCTCTGGACGCCCCTCTGGTGCCACGGTCCACCGGCGTCAAAACCGAGGACAGCTGTCGAGGGTGCAGCTCCAACACCGTGACTCATTTATCTCCGAGTGTGTCACACCTGGAGGAGAATAAGCTTGGAAACGCACTTAGCACTAATCCAGACACTGATTCCTGCTGCCACGCAAGGAGAGCAGTGAAAGTAAGAACATGATCACGAGGTGGATGGCAGAGATGGATATGATTCACCCGAAGACCTGGATCTATAGTTTGCCTGTCGATAGGCTGCGGGGGGTGGATGAGGAGGAGGACATTGTGCAGCTTGCACCTGTGGGCAGTGGACAGCATCAATAATGCATGCCCATCAATGATGCATGCATGGAGGTGGGCAGGTGGACACCAGCTCCTCTCCCTCGCTCCCTTTCCCTCTTCATCAGGTCGGCTTACGGCAGAGGAGCAGGTGGTGAGTGAGGAAGAGTCCAGGAAACGCTCATTTGACAGAATCAACATGTTTGATCTTAAAACTGCTGGACCCTGGCTCAGCGCCGCTCCAACACGAACAAACTGCTGTTCATGTCAGGCCCTCATTATTGGCCCGCTCTCAGAACCATATTTATTTCTGAAACTGTCTTTCAGCAAATTTTATTTGTTCTAGCTGAAGGTTTGACATTTTGCTCTTGAATTGGGTTCATTACTAAGAAAAATATTTTTATAGCTACATTTTCCTGGATATGAACCATGTACCCAGGTGAAGACGGGCTTCGTACCAGTCTCATGTCTCTCTGATCTCTTCCCAACAGGTTTAATTCTTCCTGTGAGTTAGTGCTCCTTCAGCCTCAGTGAGTGAAATAAGTATTTGATCCTTTACAGCCCACAGTTTGATTTGATTGTAATCAGCCAATCAATCAATCAGAGATACTCCTGACCTCAACTCGTCATGTGTATAAAACGCACCTGCCCACAGAATCAATTTCCTCCATTCCAACCTCTCCACCACCATGGGTAAGACCAAAGAGCTGTTAAAGGATGTCGGGGACCAGACTGTACACCCGTACATGGCTGGAATGGACTACGAGACCATCAGCAAGAAGCTCAGCGAGGAGGTGACAACTGCTGAAATGATCGTCCTCAGTCTGGAGCTCCATGAAAGATCTTGCCTCATGGGACCACAGGAGCACCTTGATAAGGATCTGAAGGCAGTCGGAGCCACAGTCACCAAGAACACCGCTAATTACACAATATCAGCCTGTCGCAGGTTTGCTCGTGAACATCTAAATGATTCAGAGAAGGCTTGGGAGGAAGCGCTGTGGTCAGATGAAACCAGAATCGAGCTCTTTGGCATCGACTCAGCCCGCTGTGTTTAGAGGAAGTGAAAGGACAACTATGAGCCAAAGAACACCATCCCCACAGTCAGGCACAGAGGTGGAAACATCATGCTTTGGGGCTGTTTTACTGCTTAAGGTGCAGGACGACTTCACCACACTGAGGGGAGCGGACGGGGCCATGTACCATGAAATCCTGGACAAGAACCTTCATCAGTGAGTCTTCCAGCATGAAAATGACCCCAAACATACCACCGAGGCAACAAAGGAGCAGCTAAAGCAGCACATTAAGGTCATGGAGTGGCCCGGCCAGTCTCCAGACCTCAATCCTATAGAAAACCTGTGGAGAGAGCTGAAGCTTCGAGTTGCCAAGCAGCAGATTGAAGGATTTAGAGTTTCTGTGAGGAGGAGCAGGCCAGAATCCCTCCTGACATGTGCGCAAACCTGGTGACCAGCTACAGGAAACAGCTCACCGCTGTGCTCACCAACAAGGGTTTCTCCTCCAAGTACTAAGTCATGTTTTGCTTGGGGATTTTTAAGCTGAAAATACCATTAAAATGATCGACCGTTCATTTCTTTGGAAGTGAACAAGCATAAGCAGGGGGTAAAATCATTTTAACCTCCACTGCATTCAGTGCCTCGTGGGAACCAGGCCACATTTTGAAAGGTTTGAGGCTAGTGTTTCTAGCAAAGGTTGAGGTAATTACCTGTGTGCTGCCAATCTTTAATGCAGTAGCCACTTTTATCACGACTGGTTGCAGCTTTGGGCCGAGCAAAGAGGCAGCGCCGTGTCAGCACCAGTCCTATTTTTAGTGGAAATGCATGGGAGTGGTTCAAAGCTGGGTAACAGGTGCAGCGTGGTGGAAAACGGGCATCTAATGCCCATACGTGGAATTACAAACCAAAGACTCTCAGAATCAAACCACAGACTCAATGCCACATAGTGAAACACCCAACTGCAGGGTAGAGGACCGCACATTTGTGACCTTGTGGGGGATTAAAGCACACTGGATCATATTGTTTGGCTCAGGTTTACACCGGCTTGCCTAAAAGTGTTTATAAGGATGTTTTAAGCTCCCTTGGACATTCAGGCAGGCTGAGCACAGGTGACTTGTTTCACCACTAATTTAAGTCCAGGTTTCACTTTGTATTTGGCTCTTAAGTGCCTGTTTTTGTGCCAGGGGTGCAGCTCAGGTCAGACAACACCAACCTCACACATATTCGACTCATTCGACTCGTGCCCTCAGACTCCTCCGGATCATCTTGCCGCCTCTCCGCTGGAACTCCTCCAGGACTGACAGCCAATACTGGAGATGCAAGTGTGAGCCAGTAGCGGAAACATTGCACCTTTAGCCTTAATTGTAAGTGGACCGGACTCGAGCTCCAGAGGCCAGGCACTGAACTGAGCGCGCGGGCAGGCAGCTCAGAGGCCAACTGGAGCGTAGTGCGTTTGCATGATTGCAGGTTTTTCCTGGCTCAGAATCAACCTCTGACTACGCACGTAAACACGATATGCTGTACAGTAAAAGCAGAGTGTTTATTTTTTTATGCATTTTTCTGTCATTTCTAAGTATTTGATAAAAGCATACAGTCTATCTGCTTAAATTTTAACGGATTATACTGCAATGTTGGTGATTTTCCTTTGTGATTTCCTTCCAAATGTTCAATGCAGGAAAAACACTGGACTTTTTTCTTATTTTAATTTAAACTCAATGTAAAGTTTAAATGAACCTACACTAAACAGGAAAAACATGGAAACAAAACTCAGGTTTAGATCCTTTATTGAAAGAAAACAGTGCATCCCTCCTCTGAACTGCGACTGCCCCCTGCTGGATGTGTCCTGGTACTGCACCACCACCTGAGAAACAATAATTTATTAAACTAAATTACTGCAAACAAGACATTTTACAGGATTTGTTTCTACTCAAATATTAAAATATACTTTTATGGCACACGCACATTTCATGTTCCAGGTTTAAAGGACGAGCTGCAACATGAGCCCACCTGGAGGTCATCCTGGCATCTTCATGTGTCGTTACAGTTTCCTGCAGCTTTGACATTTTAATGACACCGATCTTCATTTTACCTGCAAAACACAAACATCAAACCAACCGTTAATAAACTTATTGTGGACATGAAGGCTGAGAGCCGAGAGGGGAAACTGGGAAAATAGACATTTTTATGCTGTACTTCAGAGAGAGGAGACTCGAGCTTATAACAAAGGAACTCGTATCTGCAGCTGCAGCAGTGTTTTGTGATAAAACAGAAGCGACGAAGGCCGCCTCAGTTACAAAGATGAATGTATGGCAGCAGAAACGTGTTACAGGGACCTCAGGAAACTCCAGGACATGAACTTTACGGGCCGGCTGAATCACTGCAGACGACTTTAAAACAGCTAACCTAGCAGCATTAACAGCCAGTTTATGCTCGTGGTTACAATAATGCAGCCCTCGCTTTCTGTAAGGCGTCTGTGTGTGTGCACGTGTGTGTGCACGCACCGGTGCACAATGTCGACCACAAAAACCGGCGGGTCGGTGGTTCGAGTCCCCGTCTGAGCGCATGCCGTCATTGTGTCCCTGGCCACATTGCCTAAGTGTGAATGTGGTTGTGTGTATGGTGGTGGTCGGAGGGGCGTAGGTGTGAGCTGGCAGCCACGCTTCTGTCAGACTGCCCCAGGGCAGCTGTGGCTACATTAGTAGCTTACCACCACCAAGCATGATTGAGGTGTGAATGAATGGTGCACAGAATTGTAAAGCGTCTTTGGTTACCTTGAAAAGCGCTATAAGAGACTAAGGGATTATCATCATTATTTTTAACAAAACTTGTCTTTGTTTCTGCTGAAAAGCTCTCATCTCATCCTTCTGACATACACCACATGCACCACTCTGATTACAGCAGTGCACTTTCCCTCTGCCTAAAGCTTACACGAAAATTCACCTGCTGTTGAGCGATGCTAGATTTGAACAGAAGCCTCAAGAGGAAGGAAAGCATTGTTTACGTAGGCAAAGATGTGGAAGGATTATTAAAATGATTCCCTGGAGCAATCTGAGGATTCCCATAACTAGTTTGCTTTTGGTGACCACAACAGCTGGCCGAGAGGCCGGTGGAGGCGGGTCAGCGCCTACGCACCCAGTCTGGGTCTGACTCCGCACACTCTCAGCCACCAGCCTCACCTACTTTCTGTCTAACTGCTCTTCCATTTGAATTATACAGTTGATTGTATCCTTACTTATTACATAAACAAGATAACAGTATACCAGTATACTTGCGATTCTTCCCTGTAATCCAGCAGCCTCACAAACGTCAAACACAAAGGTAAACAAGAAAGCTGATTTCTAAATGAACTGCATCGAGTTGCAGAGCTGTGAAGTAGATGTGCTGCATTTGACTCTTACCGTGACAAACCCGTGTGGACCTCAGCCTCCTCCCATCATCGGTCGAGGCTCCTGCAGCGAGAGACAGACAATGAGAGCCCGGCAGTGGACTGAGCAGCACGTTTGCTTAACAACAACAAGTCATTGAGGTCGCTGAGCTTAAAAACAATGAGCCTGTGAATCTGTGTGTGTTTGTTTTATGTGCTGGCTGTGATGGTAGATGTTCAGAATAAAATGAGTTAGTTATAATGCATAAGCATACTTTAGGAGTTAAGTGTGTCTGTGAGAGTAAGTAAAGGTACAAATGTGTAGTAAAATGTGTGAATCAAGTGTGTGTGTGTGTGTGTGTGTGTTACTGAAGGGCAACTCAGCACCCAGAAGATGATTAATTAGGAACTGCAGAGACGACAAGGCAAATTCATGACAACATTCAAATCTGTTGCAATCCTCGAGAGGTAGGACGGTCCATCTGCTACAAAGCCACGTGAAGCTGGTTTTACTGCAAAGGTACCCCAAACTGGAGCTGCACCATAAACCCAGCACTGAAGTAGACATGGTCATGTGGTCGTTTTCAGTGTCAGTCTTTCAGACTCTGGGCATCGAAGAGGCCGTTACAGGCCTAAAGGGTAGTTCTGGCATCACACTCGAACAGGATGTAGAAGAGATCGTGGCCAATCAGGACTCAGAGCTTGGTTAGAAAATGGATCACAGTGCAGAGACAACACTGTCAGCCTCCGCTGGCTGAACACAGTCTAGTCAGAGCTCGACAGACCCGAAAAGGCAGCAGGGCCCTTCGGTGATGAGAACGCCTACATACCAGCAACACACACAACTGCCACAGTCTTGAGGCGGTGTACATTTTTTCATATGGCTGGTCAGTGCATGACAGGCCATTGATGAGCAACAAGAGCAAGTATGAGGAGTAAGAGGTACTGAAGAGAAGAAGGGAAATAAAGTGGCATTTGGAGCCGATCACTGATCACCATTACTGACACTCTTTAAACCGACTACATCCAACGTCCTCCAACAAGCCACCCAACCATCAGTTAGTTTGCCCCTAAAATAAATTAAAAAAAAAAAAAAAACAGTTTGGTGAGGCTGTATATAAAGATGGACCGAGTATTGCTTTAAATGTGAAGCCAATAAGGGAGTGAGCTAAACCTGCTTTTCTTCTCATTGCCAGCAGGGGGCGACTCCTGATTGCAAAGGTCAGCCAGACTGAGTAGAAGTCAAAATTAAGAATTTAATTTAGGATCTTAGCAAATATTTTCCTAATGAGTTTGAGTCCACTTTTGTTTTTTTTAACATTTAAATATAGACACCAGTTTCTGGGTGTCAACTCTGCGTACTGTTTTCAGTTCACGCTCAAGTTCTTATAACATTTGTTCACCTAAAAACGTCTTTAGACGTCAGATCCATTGAAAGGCACTCCGGAGCGGGATGTTCAGTTCAGAAAAACATTTTGCTTAAAGCATTTCTGATAAATTTCACAGCGAATTACAGACATGCCTTTGTAACCAAGCTACTGTTAGCAGCACACCTTTTCAAACAGCTAAGACTGTGAAATCCAAAATGGCAAATTCACCACTCAAAACAAAAGTCTCCACAGCAGTAAGTGGCAACATCCATTGTTTATATGGTGAATACAGTCTACAGGTGAGAGGCGGCAAACTGCCGTGACGTCAGGTTGGTAACAAGCACCGCGTAAACTAAAGCCCAAATGTGCTGCATGATGAAGTATAAACAGTATGAACTCATTTTTATGGCTGTTCCATTTTCAGGGGGGGCTTGTACAAATGGACTACAGCTGAGTTTCCTCCACATGCACAAGTCTTACCAGTCAAATGTATGCTGGTTAACCACCCAGACAGACTGAGGCTACGCTGAAAGTGAAGCAGCCCGCTAACATGTGATGCAGCCGGTCTCTCTGATATTTCAAATGTAGATATTTGGGATGGTGACAAGAAAAAGGAAAAAATAATAAAACCATAAAGTGTTTGTACAAATGCATGAAGATAGAAAGGCTAAGGAGGTTATGGTGGAAGGATCACTGCATCAACTGTTTCCTTTTTATCTTGTTAAAAACAAACAAAAACAAACAGTCCCACCCAGAGTGACCCAAGCAGTACGTTTCCTCTTTCACTTCAACGCTGCAAAGACCCAACCCAGTACAGTACAGTCTGTATGCCATTCAGACAGGCGAAGAGAGAGGGGGTCGGGAGTAGTGCTGACACGGCATCAAGGATAAAAGTGCTGCTTACAAAGAAACAAAATACTTTTCATGATTTGAGTTCAGCTGATTGTGAATGTGCTGATGTGTGGTTAAAAGACAGCTCTTATTGTACCAAGGCAGAAATAATCTATCACTGCACAACCTTATCAGAAAAGCACTAAGAGTTTCAGATATATGTATACATTTAAAAAAAAGAAGAAGTCATAACCAAAACAAAACTTCACTTCCTCAGTGTTCCAGGTTTTCAGTTTTATTGCTGCAAACAACCTGCCTATTCCCAAACTAATCACACATGAAAGCTTCCAAAGGAAACACAAACATCTTATACAGTTGTGTACAAGACTTCTGCTTTTTAACTAATTCCTTCAGTTGCTTTAATACTAAAAACACTCTTCAGTGTATTTCACACATTTGAAGCCACACACACTTGTTTTCATGCACACACAGAAGGCAAAATACTACAAACACACACACTCCACGTGCTACAGAAGATCTACCCCATACAAAAAGCATGAAGAGAGATCTGCACTGTGATGCCATTTTTTGCAAGTGTGATGCCAGAAGCCCTGCAGCTGTCACTGTGAGCAGTGACATGGAATAAGACAGAAGAGTTAAGTCATGGGACAACTGTGCATCTTGCATTATAAACATGGATGGGACACTTACCTTACTCGGTCAGCTGATCTGTGTAAGCATACCTCTGGCTGCAGTGCAAACAAGTCCAGGCTTTACTGTCCACTGACATCTGCAGAACTACTCATCGTCAATGTAACCCAACTGCAGAGAAGAGCCTCTACTGTGGACTGGGGCAGCCTGTCTTTGACAAGCTGGCTGACAGCAGCTAATGTACCTCATTTACCCAAAGACATGAAACACGCACAACCACACAGGTACAACAAGTCGCTCCCTCTTCAACCGTAAGGTGCACTGAACTTCGTGCCTCGCTCAGGTGAGCTTCATCAGTCTGCTGGCGTAGTCTTTACTTTAGGGTCAAAACGTCAGAAATCAGAACGGATATGACATGAGATGCTGGAGTAAATCTTGAAGGTCAGTATAGGGAGGAGGGATGTAACGGTACAAAGCTCACAGCGCTTCTGTCCAAGTCACAGTTTGGTACATTTTTGTTTGAGGCAACAAAAGAATCACATGAAGTCAAAATTAAGACATTAAATCAACATTGAATGTTTTGAAGCTGGATTAATCCTTACTTTAACAGAGGCTGGCTCTCAACTTAGAATAAATGCAAATACTTTATCCTATATTTAGGGAATTGTTGAGTTACAGCAGTAGGAATATAAATGTTACTGCCTCCTGAAAAGAAAACTCTATTAAAGTTCACTGTGAGCGTTGTTGGCACTAGGACTGGGCGATATATCGAGTTTTTAAGAAATAGATATTTTCATACGATATATGAGCTGAGACAATATTGTTTATATCGATATAGTCTATGACACGTTACAATCATACTTGTAGATCCACCTGTTCACCTTTCTCTTCTCCCAGTTTGTCTCTCGACACCTTCACACTGCCACGCCTCTCTCCGGTTCACCCATAAATCACGCAGGAAGTGGCAGCATGGAGAAGGAAAGGAGCTATCGAAGCTCAGTTATTCGGAGATGGTTCGGATTCAAAGTGTCAGATGAATAATGTATTCTGTAGAGAATATCGCAAACAGTCCCGACGAAAGGTTCGAGCACTCATCTCCTCCATTATGCATACCGATGCTAATGCTAACTAGCTAACTGCTCAAGTCATCAGCTGGCGCGAAGGCACCTCAACAAGGCGCAGCGCCAAGCGATCCACCGCTGGCTAAAACCCTGCAGACTGAAGGTTGGAAGTTTGTTCAGTCTGTACTAGATGTACAGGAGAACACACAGGAGGAAGAACTTTGGTGAAGTCTACTTCACTGCAGACTGGCTTTTTAAAAAATATGTCAGCCTTTTGATATTTTTGCTCTGTATTTTTTCTGTTTATACCTTAATAGCACAGATGTCAGTCTTTTGTTATGGAGAGAAAAAGCATTAATTTATTTGAGGAGCATTTTTATTTAAATATGCCAATTTATGAGCAATTTCTCATGTACATCTACAGATGAATGTTAATAAAAGTGTCTGTGTGACATTTGGGACATGTAGCTTTGACTCTGAAGTGCCTTGTTGATTAGACCTTAGGGAAGAAAAGATATTGAGATAATTTTTGGTCCACATCGCCCAGCCCTAGTTGGCACACCGTAAGAATGATAAAACTAGCTGAGCTTTCAAGGGTAATCCTGCCAGCTTACTATAGCCAGTGCATACCTAGTATATACAGCAACAACACACACTTCCCCAAACAGGTTTGGGTGGTATCACATTATGGCAGAAATGGTGATGGTGTGAGTGAACAGTATCACAGAAAACAAGCTCCCCTTTCTACCACACTGATATGAAGACACTGTTGTAGTCTGAATTGTACTGTACTGCACAAAATACACAAATAAGGGGGCAGTTTCTACAGTGAGCTGTGAAACATGCTAACTACGAGTTAATAAATGAGACTCAGCAAGCACAAAACAGGCTGTGAACTACTTACCTCTACAAAGATGTAACAACACTTAGCAGTGGCTCTGCTTTCAGCTCACTGCTAAGCAGGTGGCACTAACCCACCAAATAATCCAGAAGTAAAAACTGTGTGTGTAACGACAGGGCGACCTATACATGTCAGAACTTAGTTAAATGGCTATGTAATGCTCTGGCCGAGGGACTGCTTTCAGTTAAATGTTAGCTTAAACAGATTTTTCTGAAGAAAAAATAAAAAATAAACCTGAACTGATTGTAGGATGCTACCCGTCAGCGCTGCAGTGCACCGTCTGCAGGGCTGGTGTGGATCAGTGACTCGCCACCTGACAAATCAGTATTCGCTGGTGCCAGCTAATGAGCAGCAAAGCTAATCCCATCTATAGATGCAATAATTTCTAACACCAGCAGTTCAGCTTTTAAAAATATACACACAAAATCAATCATCGTACAGCCAGGGGAAATGATACCACCCAAGCCTATTCCAGATGTGATGGATCACAAAGGTCCAGATGGGGAGGAAAAAAAACCGAACTCACGTACCAGCAGTTTTGGAACAAATGTGTACCGTTACACCCCTCGGAGGCAGTGGGTAACTTCCACACCATCAACCTTAATATCTTAGTTACTTCAGTCCATTCACTGTACTTGGTGTGAACTCTTGTGTGTGAAGTGTGTTGGTAATGTTGGACTTTCATGTATTGTAGCCGTTTCCTGTTAGCTGTGCTTGGATGACACCATAAAGAAATGGAACTAAAAACTTTAATGTCGGTGCTTTCCGTTGTTTCCACAACAATGCCATCAAAAAAAAGAAAAAAAAAAAAAAACTTTCCTGTGACGGCATCCATGTCAGACCTCTAATATAAAAAGTCAAAAGTTGGTCTTGACTCAACACTGGAAAAATAATTTATCAGTTAAAAACAAAAAATGTCACTGCCAAAACGATCCATTTTTACTCTGACATGTAAAAAAATTCTGTTGGCTAGTGTTACTTTAATACCGTGAAAATATGTAAACAATAATGAATTAAATTCATTGTTTCAGGCCTCAGTGATTAAATCTCAATCTCTCTATCCACCATTAACTGGAACCATCTCAAAGGAAATGTAACCATTTTCATTATTTGGATCCTATATAAAATTCGGACATTATTATAAATCACATTTAAAATTAATCCATGAGAGCTGCATGCTTCAGACTCTCAATAGTTTCCAACACTTTTTGTTATCTGCAATATATCCAGTACAGCTCAAAACCACAGGGTGCTGCCCCTCGGCAGGCTTCCAGAAGTCGGCCAATCAGAAGAAAGGGAGACCTTGGGGAGGGAACCTTAAAGACAGAGGAGCTCAAACAGCTTGAAGATAAGAGTGTGACCTGAGTGGCAGCAAAAAGAGCCAGTGAAATATATATGAGATAAAGCGATGCATCAGAACAATATGGAGCAGGTAACGGTCCCCTTCAAGAACGCCAAGGGTTTGTTTTCATGTCAAAACGGCAATTTCTTTTGCAAACGGTATAGTTACTGTGCACATGCAATAATTATAGATTTATAAACACAAGACATTTTCCTCAGAACTATGTGTACTTGTGCAAGAGGACTAGCCAAATATTTAAATCCCCAAAGATTGCAAAGCTACAGTCCGAGCTACCGAGCCACTATCATCTGATCAGTCTGGTCCTGTCTGAGTGACAGCTCCACATTTACGAAACAGAAGCTACAGACTGTGAACGCCGCGGTTTGGAAACTTCCTGTTCATAGTCCAACACCTTAACAGATGGTCAAACCTGTTAAAGAAAAACAAGTTGTACACAACACAGACAACATTACAAAGTTCAAAATGCACACTACGTTTAAGAACTACATTTAGTTCCTGTCTGGACTTCAATACACCTTAACCTGAAAGTATTCATATACATGTTAATTATCTAAAAGGAAGAAGGACGTTTTAAAGCTGCATACACATCTTTAATTTTAGGCATATCCACTGTTTGAGCTATTGGTTGTTTCCTAAATATCTGAGGTCATTTGTCTTCTAGTAGCCCTCTGGGTTTTTGTCACACAGTTACTTTGAGGAACTCACTTTAATCTGGAAATCTGGTCATCTGTGCACAAATCTAATGAAACAGAGTGCATGCTGCTGTGCTAAAAAACAAACTTGTAATGGTAATTTCTCCTCTAAGGAATGAAGGTAGCCAATACATCTCCACAAATAATTAGGTAAATGATTTGGTTATTTTCCAATGGGAGTGTCTCTTTGTATGAGACATAAAAAGCTGGTTTATCTGTTATGATGATGCAGTTTATCTGAAATATAAAGACACCAGCACTCATAAGAATGAACAGCAGCTCTGCCTTAAACCTGAAATAATCTTCAGAATATCTGACCTAACAATCCAGCACCGAGTGCTGTCAGCTACAAGGGCATCAGCTCGCACTCCCACATCAGAACAGTGAGTTATGCTCCTAAAGAGTCTTCAAATCTATCATTCACATATATTCATTTAATTTTGTTGCAATTAACTGATGCAAATCAATCTCAGAAAAGCTAAATTCTCTAAACTTCAAAACTTTCTCAGAACATTTAAAATCTACACTTTTAATGCTCAAAGAGCAAAATTAAGTACAAAATTCTCACTCATAAAGCCATAACTTTAAGAGTAAATTAGTGTTACTGTTTTTACAGTTTTTGCTTTGAAGACTTTGTTTTCCAGTGTAGCTTTTAAACCCGGCAGAGAAGGAAATTTTTAATCCATTGGGAATGCCACAGGGATGGATTAGGATCAAAGTGCAGCTGCCTCTCCAGCATTCACGCCAGTGTGTTGAAACCACAAGTTTCCAGTTAATCCCCTTAATAGATTGCTCTTGCAGTCTTCATGTACACATAAAGAGCTAGAAAAATAAAAAGCAATAAAGAACTACCTTCATACGGTTTTACCTTTTAAGTTGACATTCATCCATTACGTCCAGCACTTGTGTGCAGGCTACACCCGCCTTTGCTGTGTGAATGACGTTAGTGACTTGGTGCTCTCGCTGGTGCACGCTATGAAGGGATTAATAAACTCCCCAGTGTGTCTCTCCCTCTCAACACGTGGTGCGAGTGCAGGGTTATAATCGAGGCCAGTGCTGCTCTGCTGTGCGTCACCGTTACATTATGGCTGCTAACCCTGCAGGAGTCAAAGCAGAAACCCTGCTTTCCATCCTGAAACCCCCTCCATGCCTGTTCCATCATGTACAGTTTGTTATAATTCTCACTAACATCCAGCGTTTAGGTTTCTTAGCTATAGCTTTCCCCGAGTCCTCACTACACAGCCACAACTTCATCCACAGTCCATAATCTTTAAAGCCGGTCATACCTGTTAAAGAAAAAAAATGTACATAATACAAACAAACGTAACATTTGAGACAAACACTCCTTTATATCCATTTCTATCATGGAATTCATTCAAGCATCAAAGGCTTTTCGGGTGTCTTGTGGGGTTCTGGGATGCCACATGTTGGGAGACGTTCAGGTTAAAACCTTACCTTCTTCATATGTTTGATTACAGCGAAGGACATATTAATAGGTACACTAAAAGTATTCATTTCTCGTGATATCTTTGTGCTCCACTTTTAAATGGATGACATTTTCTGCTACATGAAGGCCAGAAAAAATTTTTTTTTTTTTTTTTAAAGCTACAGTCAGCCAGCTGCTGTTCCAGGTCAGCCATTCAGCAGCTTTCACCAATTACAAAATAACTAATGCTGGATGAAATGCTTTCATTAACCCACAGAGTGTCACAGGCACAGCGACTAGAATAAAATGTAGCTAAGTTAATACACCTGAATAAAATGTGCTTAATAAAAGTTGAAATTATTTTTTAAAAAAAGACCAGAATTACTTACACTCACTTTTCAGGCCGTCCCTTACCAAACAACTCTGACAAAGCTCTGCGGGGTAAGTTTGTGAATGAGGAAGACGTCCATTTAATGGCGGCACACTCGTCACTGCATTAATTTTGGTTGAGCCAGAGAGGACACAGCCGTGAGGAGGACTTAAAGCTCCATCAGCGTGCTGTTTGAGCAGTGGGTTTGGTAACACAACAAGTCACTGAAGAAATGTACAAACGTAGTAACAATCTGTGTCCACAGTTAAAATATTTGGACTTAAGATTATGCTGGCAAGTCCAACTACTCAATTGTTTTGATCCTCCTGAAATCTTTTACAGATCAGTTTCTGTGTATATGAAATCAGCCAGTAATCAAATGTGTTGTGTTTGGGTATAATTTGTAAAATATTGTAATAGTACGAAAGATGTCATTAATGCAGGTACAGGGAAACAAATGCAAAACTGGGTACTGCTGAAGGTAACCCAGTACATCATACAGGGCAGTCCGAGAAGGTGTTTTCAGGTAGGAGGACTTTCAGGTAGGGAGGTCCTTGGAGGAAATGAAAAAAGCTCATGGGTCCTGTTGACAAAGCTTATGTAACAGAACTAGAGTCTAGCTTTAAAGGGGACAGTAGTCCTGGTCTGCCAACAGTTAAGTGAGGAAGCCATACACAAGAATTCATCTGTGCAACACTGAAATAGAAAAAGGAGTAGATCAGATCGGCCTTTAAGCCCACTGCACATCCATGCAGTCTTACATCCTTATAAATATGAAAACCAGGGCACCCTTACAGAGTGACTTTTCTTCTTGCCGATACAGAAAATTTACATCTTTATAAATTAAATACTGTTTATTTTCTAAATCCAAGAATGACTCCGGTATTTAAAACATCCATGCCTAAAA
The DNA here is from genome assembly GCA_024447675.2 of Pterophyllum scalare. Classification (NCBI taxonomy): domain Eukaryota; kingdom Metazoa; phylum Chordata; class Actinopteri; order Cichliformes; family Cichlidae; genus Pterophyllum; species Pterophyllum scalare. Next base: position 86,239 of record JAMQGT020015382.1, on the reverse strand, counting down.
GTCAGATGTGGCCCATTTGTTGCCATTTATTTAGTTTGTAGAAACTGTAAGGCTAGAAACAAAAATCCAACATGGAAGAAATGTGATGAATTTATGCTTTTCCTTCAAAATTAACCACGTTTGGTTCAAATGAAAGCCTTACCAGTCATACAAAAGCAGAGCTTCCTAAGCCAACAGATATTAAAGTATGGTATGAATATTTAAATCTCTCTGATGTCAGACTTCCCCACAAGTTCATTGTACACAAACCTTTGCAGACCTATAATATGCGCAAGTCAGTCCATGAGTGTTATTGACTACGTTTACATACAAGATCTGTTTAACTGAGGCAGTAACTCAGTGCTGTTTGAACTATTACCACTTAAGGTAATGTGGTTACTGCCCTCCTACAAGCTTCACTCAAATTTGACTAAAAAAAAATATAAAGTCAGCAGCTAGCTGTGTGCAGGAAAGGTCACTGATCTGTGGTGTCTACACCTTGCACTGCATTTCTCCCTGCAGCGCATCAATTTATCACTGATCTCATCCAGTGGCCCTGACGACTGCCCACTGGCACACAGGAAGACATTTGCAGTGTTGCATCAATTTCACACTTGCTGTAGTATAAACAAGGTACAATTGTTTAAGCTTGTAACCACACTATTAACTCAGAATCACATCAGTGTATCCTTTTAAAAACATAATGGCAGAATCACTGCGCAGTTTTATGACATTTGCCGCTCTAAAAGAATGCACCGGAAATAATACCAACCCTGCATGCAAACGTAGTCAATAACTCCAGCTGCCAAACATGCACACAAGGACACACACTTGAGTGGATTTTGCCTGTTTAAAACAGTGAGTGGTTTCAGCATGATGTTTCTGTAAGACCAGTGTCTGTCAGTCTGGTTATCCACAGTCACACAGTACACCACAGGCTTGCTTAAAGGTTCTATGTGTGACATGTCCTCCATCACAATTAAGCAGTTACCCAACGGTCAGTGATTGTAACACAACGCGACCGCTCCCAACTATGAAAAACAGCTTAAAAGGTTTTAACGTTTAAGAAAGGAAACCCAAGTGTTTAAATGAAAAGTTGGGTATTAAATTTTGAATCAAACCTCTCTCTCAAAAGTTCTGTAAAATGCTCAGGTGAGATTGCAAAAATGTGAAAGACTAATTTATAAAAATGAACATTAACAGCTTTTTCCTGTCATAAAAATACCACCTGCAAATGCAACACCTTCAGAAAATTCAATTCAAACTTTTGGATGATCTGCAGGAACCCTGACCGATTCCTGCAGATCATCACTTAAATGAAAGTGAGTGTTTTTAACAACATACTTCAATGGGGTCACACCGTGCGTCAGATTTTTCACCTCAGTGAACTGAAGTGGACGGGACTATGGCAGAAATGACACATAGAATCTTTAAGAGCTACTGTGGCAGAGATACCCACATTATTTAATTTGTGCAAACAACCTGTTGTGGCTTTCTGAACAAACTGCACGTTTCAACTATAGGAATAAAAGGTTAAAGTTTTTTCCTGATTGAACCAATGTCTCTTTATTATAGTACATGCGTTGACTCCAAATGCATGGCACAAAAACACAGCCATAGTAAGGTCAGAAAAATGTTACAGTTATCACTTCACGACGACTCACAGAGCATAATACATCTAAAAAAAAATTATAATAAAAATAAAAATTATACATGGACAAAAAAACAACTTGATCACCTAAGGATAACTTCTCTTTCCACACTAGAGATAAAGTAAAAAATGAAAATATTGACTTCCAATAAGTGAGTAAATTGGCTAAAATGTAACAATTTAAACTTAAATACAAGAAATGCGAATCAGCTTGTTTGTTTTTAGAGAATCTGTACAAATGGTGCTGCTGGAAGCATCAAAGCGCAGCTTTTAAAAACGGGTTTTCTTAGCAGGGCCATCAAACTCCTCACGGACCCTGCCGTACCCGGGGTTACCAGGACCCATTCCCCTCGCACCACCCGGAGTGAAGCGCTCGTTGCGCTGTTGGGGCGGGGGGACAATGTGCCAAGGAGGCAGACAGGAGGGTGGTATTAAGGTATGGGAGGGGTCAGTGCACAAGCACACAGTTCATGTCCATATTGAGGTGAATTTAAAAAAAAAAAAAAAAAGTATGGCAAGAGGTGTGGTTTGTTTTATATTGTGAGTGGATTTACAAAAGAACCAGCAGCAGACGCATCCGGAGAAACGGTTCGTTCCAATATGAAGGTCCACAGGTGCCACAGGTTACATACGGAGAAGGAAGAGAGGGTAATGCTTTCGTTAGTCAGTGCCTACCTAGTGCGGCCTCTTCTCCAGTGCATGCCGAGATTAGCCTGCAATCATTTCGGCTCATTCGGCCTAGCATTAATAAAAGCTGGCCGTCAATGAATATGGCAAATAGATACATGTCTAAACCTCTGAAAGGAGGCTTTAACATGAGGTTTAACCTCATAGTCATACTCATGTCAGAATGTATGAAATTTATATAAAAGCATTGCTACCATGACTGAAATTGTAAATGGCATGACTTAAAAAGTTCTCAAACACAAATTATGTACAAATTTGCTGCCCAAGTATCACCAAAGTGTATGATGATTGATTAAGTTTTAATTAAAGGTGTCTACAAAGTACAGGAACTACCAGAAATGTGTAGAATATAGTCTCTTGGGCAAAGTTAGTATATTTGTGGCATAAACAATTTTCCCAATATGTAAGCAGTTTGTTCATCAATATACACTTCAATACTAATTCAGATAACTTTGAAACTAAAGTGAGTCTAAAAATCCATCAGAGGGAAAAGCTGAATTTTTGATTTGCAAAATGAAGCTACAAACAACAACAAAAGGTAGGAAGAGAACAAACATGTGAGGTAGTCAGATTATAGAATATAAATACTTCCTGGAAGTGAAAGAAAGCAACCGTACTCTGCTCATTTCTGAGTTTTACTGAAGTTCAGACTGTAAAAGTGTCTGCCTGTCTCACTTCCAATGAGCTTAAAACTAAAAAAAATAGAATTCTAGAACAGTCTTTAAAAATATATCAATTGCAAATGGTGTTTTAAATTCAAAGCAAAGGTAAGGAATGACCTGGACTAGTATTAGAATGAGTGCAGGAAATTGCAGGTTGTGTAGGAAGCCATTTTAACACTGTAAAGCCCAGTTCTGTTTTCACAGGTTTGAACACGTGAAATTTAGGAGCACCAAGAACGTGCACTGATATTGCCAAAAGTATTCACTCGTTTGCCTTCAGACGCATTTGAACTTGAGTGAATGTGCTGCAGCTACTGATAATTTTGGCAACTTAGTCTTCTATCGATTATTCCATCAATTAATCAGATAAATACTTTTGTCTGATTAATGAGCAATAATAAGGTCGATTTGGTGTGTATGTGTTTTTGTGCGTGTGCGTGCATTTAAGTCTGCTGGTGAATAAGTGAGGGGTGCGTCGGTATGCCTTTAAAGGAGCATGTGGTGGCTGCAATGAAGAAAAGCGAGCATATCGGCGTTAGCAGAGGTTTGTCCTGCACTGATGCCACGTTTCCTGCTGCAAACAGATGTTCTGCTGGTGTACATGTTAATAATGCTATAAATAATTCAGTGTCCAACCTAACAGCTCCAGGTCAGTAGCTCAGTTTTACTGACTCATGTATATTTTTACTGGCCTCGGGGGCCAGTAAAACACGCCATGCTCCCCTTCAGACTCACCCGATTGTTGCAGGTATCGCTGCATATAAATCAGGACGCCTGCGTCAGCCTTTAGAAAGTTACCTGATTTAAACATGTCAGGCTAGCATTAAAGTTCATCTTCAGATTTTAACGTGTGCATCTTTTCTGTAGATTGTTCCTGTGTACAATAAACGGCAGGGGATGGGAGCAGATACAGGGTTTGCTTTTTTTCAGGCTGGAGCTTTTTGATCAGAGATGGGGGAGACACGCAGCAAAGGGCCATGGGTCTGACACAAACCCGGGCCGCAAGCACCACAGCCATGTGGTGTACATGGTTGCCTACTCATCCACTGAGCCACCCCAGTGCCCCAAGGTTTTTTGTTTTTTTTTTTTAAATGGTGACTATAGAAAGCAGCACTGCCGTTTTGAATGTTAGAATGGATGCTAACTCCACCCGAGCTCACCGTCTCAGTAACAGCTCCGCCTCTTTGCTCTACGCCGTGTGCACCCTAACAGATAAACTGTGATGGCGGCGTCGTACTGCTGCTGTGTCAGCAGCCTTTTTGTTGGAAAACCGGGGCAACTGACTGCTATTTCATGTGGTCTATCACTTTGTGGATGAGTTGCCGTCGTTCCCAATTGCTACCACTTTGTTATAATCCCACTAACAGCCGACTGTGGAATATTTAGTAGTGAGGACATTTCCCAACTGGACTTGTTGCAGAGGTATCATCCTATCACAGTACCACGCTGGGATTCACTGAGCTCCTGAGAGCGACCCATTCTTTCACTGATGTTTGTAGAGGCAGTCTGCATGCCTAGGTGTTGGTTTATACACCTGTGGCCGTGGAAGAGACTGAAACACCTGAATTCAATGATCTGGATGGTGAGTGAATATTTTTGGCAGTATAGTGTATTTTAAGATCTGGTTTACTACTATATGAAAAAATATATATAAAAAGGATTTGAAGGGAGAAAAAAAATCAGTCGCTGAATAAAATCTGATATACTTGTGATTCATATAATTTTTGTGATTTATATAATTTTTGCTGTTAGACAAAGTAAGGAAATTTAAAGGAACAGTTTATCCCCGCTCCCAAAGAAAAGAGTCTTCTTCAGCCAACCAAAAGAAGTTAATACAGCTCAGCTGAAAGGGGAATTCTGCCTTCTGCAGATTTGCATGTTAAGTGGATGCAGCTCATTAGAAAGACTTTTTGGGTAACCTGGCCATAATTTTTGGAGGGAGAGACTGCCTTTAGTTTTTCAGCACTTATTTTTAGCACTTTGAGCACAAGCTAAGTCATATTTAGTTTTATTACTTTCAAGAAAAGGCAGCTGATCATCTCTAAAACTGGGCCACTCACAAAATATACAACAGTTAACACGGCCAGAACACCCTACAGGCTAGAAGAAAAATGCGTACATTTGACACTGGGGTGAACTGTCCCTTTAAGCTGTACTACTGTGAGCTTGAGATTTGTTTGGGATTTAGACCCAATCATCATCATCATACAGCCATGCAGAGCTCACACTAAAAAGGTCTGCTAACTCAAAACAAAAACTGGGTAACCAATTTAATTTTTAAGTTAAACCTTCCCCAAAGATTTCCAACTTTGCGAGCTCTGGTACCAACTTCATTGGATGAGCATTTCTACCAGTGTCAGTGCAGGGTGGGTCGTGCTGTTTTTATTTACACTTTTCTGACTTCCTATGAGACCAACACCCAAACACACACCCCTACTTAAAAAGCTCCTCATCTGAGGGTGTTCTTGCAAAGTGTGCAGCAGGCTTCAAATGTATTATTTTCAAACAAATGCAGCCAAATGTGGCTAAACCTGCACCTACCCTTGTTAGCTGGGTGTGCTCCAAACAATTAGAAGTGCATAAAAGTAAAAATGAACTTCACAAGGCAACTAATTCTTAAATTTTAAGTAAGACAGCTTAAGCTCTTAAATTAATAAAGACTTTTTTACAGATCCCACAGAAACCCCATTTTTAAGTTTTTATTCAGGACTTCAGACCTTTAGAAGCTCTTCATCTGTCAACTATAATCCAGAAACAAATGACTTCAGGACTAAATTCTGCCGGAAACAAAGATCCCAGGCTCGGTCCAGTTTTCAGCTACATCATCTAAACAAAACTCACAAGGCTGTGCCAGCCCCCATCAGTTAATTGTGCTGCGATCTTGCTCAAATTTAAAGCTTTATCCCGTCATCAAGCACTAAAAGTGTTAAGTTTCAAAACTCAGTTACAAAAAGAGATACTGATGAGTAGGTAAAGGTTGCTGGTCCAGAAGTTTTCCACCACACTTCCACTCCCCCCCAAAAATACATGAAGCCTGTTCATACACAACTTCACTTCCTCTGATAGACAAATGAGGCATGAAATTGGTAGCACAGAATGGGACAAAAAAGGATTTATTACTGGATAAGATCGCTGTCCTCAGTCAAGAAAAAGTGCCTGTCCAGCTCACATAAGACAGGGCTTGCAATCGCAGTCTACTACACAAACAGCGTGATAGGAGTGAGCAGAGCTGGTGAAGTTTTTCTACAGCTGTTAGAAACACACTGGAGAGCAATTTCTGATCATTTAGTGCAAGCTGACGGTTCTGTAGCTGAAAAGCAGTAACAGCTCGTGTGAATATTAACTGAGGGGGCTTGGCTTGCTACTGAAAGAAACCCTGTAAGAGCAGGCAGCGTGTCTGTCACATTCAGCAACCCGTAAGCCATCCAGTGATAGCTGGGAACACAAATCGCTCATTCTGCCATCCTGCTTGGTCAACTGGACATCATGTTAAGATAGAAGAAAAAAAAAAATCAGCTGGGAGTCTCCAACCAAAAGGAAGGCCAAACACAAATTACATTAACTACTGAAATTCCCAGAAGTGGGATACATTACCATTTCGCTGCCCATCAGGCCTCCTGGTCCTCCCATTCCCTGCTGACCCTCAAAGCCCAGCCCACTCATGGAGAATTTCTGTGAGGATCCACCAAAGGACATCTCTACAGAACAAACAGGAAGACCTGTCAGGTACTCATACTGCACATGGATTAAAGACTCAAGAGAAACTCCTACTGCATCCTGCTGATGGTAAAGCTGGCTCAGCAGAGCTTCAAGACGGATCCACCGATTTAATTATTTATCTCCCATATGAGTGACATCTATAGGCTATAGCTCTCATGGTGAAACATGTTGATGTAATTATTTTACTTCATACTTGTTATGTGGGCGTCTGAGGAGTACTAAAGGAGTACCCTCTGCAAATACTTAACACAAATGCTTCTATTTCTCCATTTTATTTTGGTCCTGCTGTCCATTATTTTACTAAAGAAAAATATAAACACCAGTCATTTCAAATGAAATCTCACAACCTTGTAAAAATAAGGAACAGCCTGAGTGCCAATTAATACACAACATATAACAATTTTCTGTCTAACACACAGGAAGTCTTTCCTTCCTGATATCACATAACCTGTACTTATTTTACATAGTTTTTTTTTTTTACTTATTATGCTACATCATAATTAAAAAGTCAATTTTATATCCATTATGGTGGCTGCTTTTTGCAATTTATTTCTACAATAATTTCCAAAAAACAACTTACCACTCATGCCCAAAGCTCCACTGGGATGCATTCTCATTTCTCTGTCCCTCTGTAAAAGCAATAAGTAAGATTAACCAAGACAGTTACTGATTAAGCATTTCATGCATGTTTTTGATCCAAAAGTTAAGTCTGACTAACATCCATGAAGCTGCCCATCCTGTAGTTCTCCTCACGCTGACGGCGCATTTGCTCTTCCAACTCCCTCTTCCGAATCATCTCCTCCTCCTGTCTGCGCCGCTCTTCTTCTTGTCTGTTTAAAAACACCAAAGTTTCAGTCAAACGTGGTCAGTGTTTGAATACAAACAACTGTTCCAATCAACAACCAGCAGCAATTTAATAAAAAATATACCTGAGTTGCATCTCCTTCCTCTTTTGCATCTCCTGATTGTGCATCTCCTCCATGCGCCTCAGTTCTTCCTGTCGCCTCAACAGGTCTGCAGGAAAACATGGCGCAGACATGTTACATTAAAAACAGCAAGATAATCCACATCCCACGAATGACATCTTTTCTCTTCACATATGACAAATTATGAGACCTGCAGGTTTTCCATTTCTAAACTTACCTTGACGGAGCAGATTGGCCTGATGCTCATGGTAAGCGTCCTCCATCTCGCTCTCCAACTTCTCACGGGCCTCACGCATGTTCTTCTCCACCTGCTGCCGTTGCTGCTTTTCCATTTCATCAAGGGATTTCCAGCGCTTCGCATACTCAAATTCAAAAGTGCCTGGACGGGCAAAGCGAGGAGGCTCCTCACGCTCTCTGCATACACAAACACCACAGCACAGCACATTAGATTGACAAGAACATGTCTGCACCATCTGCCTTTAGTAATAAATATTACACTAAAAAAATGTTCGAAAGGAGAATAGATGCAAAAAGTAATTAAGAACAAACACAGGCTGTTGGCTATAAATTGCTAAAACTGCCCAGTCATAACGCCAATGTGTCCCACTTACCACCGGGACACAAACTTCAATACAAGAGCAGAGTAATGATTAATATCACAAACCAACCACCTACCTCCTTTTACCATTTTTTATATAAATAAATACATTTACATAAATATGTAACTATGCATATGTAGAGGGTTGAAATGATCTCACTCTGAGATGAAGTAACAAAGGGGATAAAGAAAGGGGAAAAAAAACAAACAGTCACCCCTAAAGTTTCTTTAGTTTGTTATATTGGTGAATTTAGCTGTCATTTAAGCATGTTTGTGAGTTATGTGTAGTTTCATGTATTATGGTGCCATTCCACAGCATTCCTATCGTGCTCGTGGTATGGAGTAGATTTGGGGCAGTAGTGATGGGAAGTTCGGGGGCTCTTTAGGCTCGGCTCCCAAAGAAGAGCCGGCTCTTTACTTGTAGCCTCATATTTTAGCCTAAATAAGCAAAAATGAATGATTTGTGTGCTGAGATGCCCTCTTTTTATGATAAAGTTTATAATTGCTTTATTTTGTCCTGTTAAAAAAAAAAAAAAAAATCTTACTTTTAACATTTTAAATAAACTTTTAATGGAACACAGGACAAACAAACACACTGACTTATTTTGCTTTGTGTTCCAGTAGGACGGGTTATAGTTGCAGTTTTGGGGAGGGTGGGGTATGCCACAACAGTTGTTTCTTCGGGACCAGACTCACCAGGGTCATAAGACGGAGACCTAGCTTTCGCTCTCTCCTCCAACTGCACCAAGTGACGGACAGTTCTATTATGTCGGTGCAGGTTTGTGAAGGAACCTGCTCTCACTGTAATTTTCAATTTGCAATGACGGCACTCTGCTCTGCTATTTCCAGTTTCATTAAATTGCAGCCAAATACTGCTTCTTTAACGTGTATCACTCATATTCACATGTTTTAGCAGCCGCTGTTTATACCTGGACTATGACCACATAAGGTGAAACAATTATCTCCCCCTCTGCTTTAACTTAATGGTATACTCCCATGTCCACCTGTGTGATTGGCTGCACGGTGTGCCCATCAGTTCCACCCCTGTCCTCAGGTTTGTGAGCAGAGCTCATGAGAAACTGGGGAACCGGCTCTCATTCAACGGGAGTCGGCTCTTCTGATTCACTACCAAGCATCAGCTCTTAGAGCCGGCTCTTTTGTGAATGACACATCGCTATGGGGCACACAGGAAGAATAAACCTTCCTGTTATGAAGCTACGATAGCTCAACATGTGTGCCTTTTGCTATTCGTTACCACAGGTCAGTAAAAACACATAACAATGATGGTACAATACAGACCATGTCTGTAGAGAATGTTGTTTATGAGAAACTGGTACAAGTCGGCAAAAGAAGCAGCTTGTGAAGAGACTGGTGTGTAAATCGTGGTTTATTGATGCATGCTAAAGAATGCTAATGCTAGTGGACTTGGCTAATGGGGAGTAGTGGGGAAGCTAACAAATGAGAAACTGCTGGACTTCACATCCAAACTTTTATTCACTGTGCATTCTGTGAAACCGTTTTCATGTTATATGTCATTTTATGGTTATGTTTAGTTAAAGGACAATTTTGTGGTTTAATACTGAAACCAGTAATTAATACGGTAAAGTGACTTAATGAGTAATGGCGACTGCCGATGAGTGACTCTCGATGAGAGAAAAGCACCTTTAAAAGGAGCATCGCACTTTATAGAGCTGGTAGTTTTCAGTATAGCATTAGATGTGTTTGTTTATGAACCAAGCTAATTATTTGTGTAGACAAAAGGGAACAATAGTTAAAAGTATGTGACATATACATTTCATTCATGCACTTAATGCTGTAATAGGTCTTAAAATGGTTAAAAGCAAATGTTTTACTGGCTTTTATACATGTAGGTTAAAATGGTGGATTTAAGAATAAGAGTGTGAGCGTGTTTATGCGTTTATCTTTACAATGAATGTGTTTGTTATACATTGTGATTATAATGTGTTGATGGACTCAAAGAGACTTTACTGAACGATATGAAGTTGTGGAAATGTTATATTAATACTGTCTTGACTGAGGAGCACTATGGCCACGTTTTGTAAAAGAGGCTAAAGTGAATGGGCATTGGATTATATTCAGTATAGTAATATCTGAGGTATGTTTATAGATTTTCTTGTGAAGAATAAACCTTCCTGTTATGAAGCTACAATAGCTCAACGTGTGTGCCTTTTGCTATTCGTTACCACAGCACCACACGTTGGCACAGGAAGCCAGTTGCCCCTCAGATGACAAACCGAGGTAGGCAACACATACTTGTGAGTAATTTCAAACTGAATTTCTGGTATTATTGTGACCCCCCTTGCAGTACCTTCACGGCCCACACTTTGGACAATACTACTGGTATATTTATGTTTAATGTGGGATTTCCAAAGCAAGTAACAACCCAACTGAGTCGAGGTGTTGGGAGAAAGGCTAACATCTGCAGAGCAACAGAGAAGATTGATTTTTAACAGCTGACACCCCCCTCCCCCACCACACCATCTGCTACTCACAAAACAATGACCTGAAACTAATTAGCATAATAAAGATGACCACATCAAGAGACAAAATGCACCTGTTTCAAGCCCTACTTATGGCGCATCCCATTTGAATGAATGAATACCTTTATTAGTCCCACAATGGGGAAATTACAGAATTTCCCAGTCAGAATTTTCAACTGGAAAACCCTATCAAGTCGGACTTACAACTTGGAAAGTTGGGAGTACCCATACACAGAGCACTGACAAGGCTCTATCCATTAATGTGCTGCAGCATTTTTTTAAAAAGTGCACTAGTAATTAAACGATGCTTACGCTTTATATTTGGGGTTCTTCTGTGCCAGCTTCTCTGGAAGACCGTCTTCACTATCATACTGCTCCAGAGGCTCAACAACAACAGGCCGGGGAGACCTGCAGAAGGTGAAATACAATCAAAAACAATGAGGCTTCAAGAACCTTTAACAGACATCTTCCAACTCACTGAAAAACTTCAACTTACGTAGTGAGAAGGAAGACCCCCTCGTTGCACCTATCTAGGGCCTTTCTGGCAGCAGGTCTGGAGGCAAATTCAACAATGCCTCTGCCCGTGGAGCGCCCACGGTCATCTACAACCACAATGGCCCTCTCTACCATTCCAAACTGTGAGAAAGCTTCCTCCAGGAGCTCGTTGGAAACAAATGGTGACAGATTCTTCACAGACAGCGCTGCAGAGTGTGTAGCAAAGCGGACACGCAGGGGCCTGCCTTTCATTGGTGTGTCATCCAGCTCTGCTTTTGCTATCTCTGCAAGTGCCCGGGACTCCTACATTAAAGAAAATGGTTGATAATAATTTACTACAATCTTAATTATTACAGTATCAAAAAAAAGTTTAAATTCAAGTGTGTGCTCTCATACCAGTCGGATGAAACCAAAGCCTTTGCCCTTGTTGATGAAGACTTCACTGGGCTCCCCATATTTTGCAAACATCTTCCTGAAATCGTCCTCCGTGATGTCGTTGGGCAAGTTACCAACAAACAAGCGGCAACGCTGCGTGTAGGACTTCTCACCTGGCTTCAGCAACATGGACAGCGTCGCCTTGAACTCACTCTAACAAAATAATAATTTAAAAAAAATACACCTAAATTTAAATTCGTGGATCAATATCACACAGAACACACAGTCACATTATTTCACGCCCCGATACGTTATAAATTTCAAACAGCTTTTCTGTTATGGCTTGGGCTAGCTCGCGTCCATTCACCCCTCCCCCACACGCCTTGAGTAGTATTTTTTTTTAAAAGTCTCATCTTCTATTTTTAAAATTTCAACAAACCAGCGCACTCAATTGTTCACACTGACAAAACATATCGTTAAAAAAAAATTTTTTTTTTTAAAGAGTTAATTTTCGCATTTTCAAACAAGATGGCTGCTAGCTAACGCCATGAGGTTTAAGGGTGTTTGATTTTATTAACCTCAAGTATCCGCCGTAGACAGGAGCCGAAGGCTTCCCTAAACCCATAGGAACAATACAGAAGAAAATTCAACTCCGCCCGTCCGGGCTATGCACTGTTTCCTATCGAACGCCATGCCGTGCAACTTGAGCTAGCGCTAGCCGACAGCTTGTGTCGACGCTACAAGGACAGAAAACAGTTTCTAAAAATAAAATAAAGCAAACCTTTGGCTGGCTCTGTCCTGACTCGCTTTTCATGGCCTCTTCCCGTGGTTGCTGACCGGGCTCCTCTTTCGGCTTCACGGCCGGTGGGGCTGTATTCTGGCCTTGTTGAAATCCTGGTCTCTGGCCTTGCTGAGGTCCGGGTCTCTGGCCTTGTTGGGGTCCGGGTCTCTGGCCTTGTTGGGGTCCGGGTCTCGGGCCCTGCTGGGGTCCGGGTCTCGGGCCTTGCTGGGGACCAGGCTTCGGGCCTTGCTGGGGACCAGGCTTCGGGCCTTGCTGTGGTCCAGGCTTCGGGCCTTGCTGTGGTCCAGGCTTCGGGCCTTGCGGTGGCCCGGCTGGCTTCGGGCTTGGGAGTGGAGTCTGCTTCTGCTGCTGCTGTCCGTTAGCATTCGCCACCGGACTCTGGTTCTTGTTTGGCTGTGGGGGGGTCACGTTAGGCTTGGGTGTTGGCGGTGGTGACTGAACCTTAGGTTGGGGCGCAGGGGTTGTGGGTTTCTGCTGCTCTTGTTGCTGCGCCGGTTTCTGCGGCTGCGGCTGCTGCTGCTGAACTGGGCCTTCCATCGTGAGAGCCGGGCCCGGAGCCGGCGGAGGGATGATTGGCAGTGACTGGTTCTGTTGCGGCTTCTCGGGAGCGTTCTGCGATCCTTGGTGTGGAGGCCGGTTGAAGTTGTGTCCCCTCCGGTTTTGATTTTGATTCTGGAAAGGATGATTCCTAAAATTTGGGTTTCCCATAATCCCACCTCGTACAGGGCCGCCGGGTCCACCTCCTCTGCGGGGTTGGAAGTTATTCATTCCAAAGCCGCCGCGATTATTATTGAATCGATTCATTGGTCCTAATATAGACAAAACCTTTTTTCTTTTCTAATACCAAAAAATTAATAGATCTACTACTTAAAACGGCTGTTTGCCGTTGTCAAAATGGCGACCAACGATTAAGCAAGGACGGGTCTTTCTTTCTCCGGCACGGAGACGTCTGGCTCCGCCCGACGCCGCTGATTGGTCCACTGCTCAAGAGGCGGAGTCAGAGTTTTTCGAAGGAACCAGTCCTAAATCACGGTTCTGCTCAGGTTTGCACACAGTTGGTGATTTCTGAAGAAGCTTCGTACCGTTAGACTACAAGAAGGGAAATAACCCCCCATCATCACTTAAAGACTTCTGAAATGATTCTTCAAACTTTGTGGCAGATAGCTCTCTGGTTGTTACCGCAGTCAGCACAGTGAGGGACAAGACAGTACATGAGGAGGTTATCCATTTTTACTTATGAATAACATTTATATAACTGAGCCTTGATGTGATTCTCATTTGCTTGTGTGGCCATTGGTGAAACTGACACACGCCCCCTCCAAGGAAAGTCACAGAAACTATCAAACACTGATGAAACTGAGGACCGACCAAGGACAGGAAGAACAAAATTTCCATCTTCATCATAAAAGTTATCAAGCTCAGCAGGTTACAGTCAACAGCGCCTCAGATAAGCTTTCCAAAAGCTTAAGACACTTTTCAACATCAGCCATTTGGAGGTGTTTGTGGTGAAATTGCTTAAAAATATTAGCGAGGGAGACCGGTAAGGAGAAACAAAAGTCCTTAAAGAAGGGACATTAGAGCTCAGTTTGATGATTTCAGATTTTTGGTTTCAGCAGTCGTCTCTGTGTGTGCGTGATGGAGACAAGGTAAAAGCATTGTATCTATAAGCGTGGAGCTGGACTGCTGGAGATCTATGAATTCAAGGGGAACTCGTAGGCAGCATGCTCATTCATATCAAGCTGCAGAGACACAGGGCTTTGCCTTAGTGGGACAATATTTTTTTTTAGCACACCTCCAGTCTCTGTGAAGGCTGCCTGACCAAGAAGTAGTGGTGTGCGATACTGCAAGATTTGGTATCGATCGATACCAAGTAAATACAGGGCCAGTATCGCGGATACCGATACTGATACTTTTAAATAATTATGAAGAATTTTCATGAATTTTAAGTGTTTTGTGATTTTTTTTCTTTACTTTGGATCATCAATTAGTTAAAAGCCAGAATAGAATTGGGCAAAGTAAATAGAAAATACTTTATCAAAATAAAAGTTTTTGTTTGGAAACAATTGAACAGCAACAAAACAATTTTCCCCATACATTGTGATGTCTGGATTTTTTTTCTTAAATAAAGTGTACAAAATGATCATTCAATAACAAATTAAAACTTTTTTTCAGGTAGTGTTTAGAAAGTATAATAAAAAAATAATAAAAAATATCCCTTCATTCAATAATTTTCTGGATTTTTTTTCCTAAATAAACAAGCTGTACAAAATTATCACTCCACAACATTATAAAACATTTAAGCTTCTGGCCCCGCCCCCTACTTCCGGCCTTCAATTTAATATAAAAAACATAAGACAATTTGGCCCTTTAAGTTGCGTTTTTGACATTTCAATAACTCCTCTTAATTGGAGGGGAAAGCGAAATATCAAAAAGTAACTTAAAGGGCCAAATTGTCTAATATTTTTGACATCAAATCGCAGGCCGGAAGTAGGGGGCGGGGTCGGAAGTGGCCCGCGGGCCGGGAGTGCTGACAAATTCTTTTTTTTTTCTTTTTTTTTTTTCACAAACAGAACACAAAGATATCTATATACAAACAAAGAGGCAAAACACAATTGCAACAAAGTTCAAAGTGCAAAAGGATGCAATAATGATAACATCAATAATAAACAAACAAATAATTCAATTAAAATAAAATGAAATAAAATAAAAGTAAAAGAAATTCAAAATAAAGATGCTAGGGTTTTTCTTTCAAATTATATTCTTCAGTCAAAGAAAGAAGATTGAGTGCGTTTTTGCTGTGCATTTTGCTAACAGCTTTGATATATAACAGAAAGTCATTGTGAAATACATAAAACTTCGGTTGGATCTTAAGGAATTTGGCTCTGTGAATGAAAAATTTCCCCAGGATGATAATAGTGTTTATGAGAAAGTCATTGTTCATATTGTCCAGGATAAGTCCGTATAATATGCCTCTGTCAGAGAACGTACTGAGAGAGGGAATTTTAGGAAATAACCAGTCAAAAACATCAGCCCACAATGCCTCAACATAAATGCAGTGAAAAAATAGATGCTCAGTTGTTTCAGTAGCATCACAAAAAACACAATTTTTGGTTTCAATACCAAATCGTTTTTGAATAAAGTCACTGGATGGATAAATTCCATTTAAGGTTTTAAAGGGAATCTCTTTGGCTTTTGGAGCAATTGGAAATTTGAGGTATTTGGTACGCAGTTTATGAATTGCTTGTAATTGGAAGAACTGATGTATTGAATTTCTAAAAGGAATAGTTGGGTACAAGATATTATCTAGTGTATGTCTGACGATTTTATTAGTTAAGCTAGAATCCTTAAAGGAACAACTTCCAATCAGACATTGTGGTAAACAAGGAACAATATCTGACTGAGCCAAAGCACCTGCAACCAAACACAACACAGCTTTAGGAATGGCATTAGTAATAAGTTTAAAGGTCTTTAGGTTTGTTTGTAAATTGTATTTACAACAAAAAGCATTATAAGACAAAAGATGGCCATAACTGTCGACTAAATGTAATATCGACCAAACACCTTTTTCCATCCAGTCCTTATTAAACAACAATTTGTATTTTACAGTGACATAACGGTTATTCCATATGGGTGAATTGTGCGGTGGAAAATTATGATTGTACAAGATTTTCCAATACAACAATACTTGCTGGTGGAACTGTGAAAGTTTGACAGGGACGTGTTTTTTGAGTTTCTTGGGAATTAGGAGTGAATTGGAAACCGGTAATCGCCGCTTCGAGGTTCCACGCGACAGTGCTGACTCCTTGAGACTATCAGTGACCAGGACGTCCACCTAAAAGGTTGGCAGAGACCGTTTCTAAATATCTGCATGTTGAATTATATAAATTGATGGTCCCTGGTGGTAAGACGGGAGGAAGGTGTACTTCGAGCCATTTCACACTGGTGTAAAAGTAGAAAAAAGAGTTTAAAAAGCATTTAAGAAAAAAAAGAGAACAAAAGAATAAAAGAGTTGATTAAATAAGAGTACAAAGAAAAAATAGGCAAAATGGTGGCGACGGTGAAGCCTAACGGTGAAAGCCCGAGGACCATTTGATCAGCGGTCCGAATCAGTGCCCTTCCAGGGAGTTTTTTAGGTTTAGATGGCCTTTGGTCTTCCTAAAATGAACTGACCATTCGTTGTTTACTGATGTCCTCCTGGTCGAGAGGTTGGTCAAACGCGCGTAGGACATATCACTCCTCGACGAGAGTAATAACTTATGGTTATATGGTTCCTTCCAAGAACCTTCATTCCAGAAAACCATAAAAGCAACAAAAACTCTTTAAAAGCCTGAAAGAGATAAAGAATAAAGAGAATAAAGAAGAAGAAATGAAGAAATGAAGAGATAAAGAGAAAAAAAGGGTTTTTTGTAATAAAAATAAAAATCCCTAAATAAATAATTGGTACCTTGTTAACATTGTTTTTGTTGTTGCAGTTTGTGGTGACGACTGACTGACAGAATGACTGACGACACTGGGTGTAGAAAAGGGGCTCGATTAAAAAAAGAGGGTGACGGCTTCAAAAATATCCGGTAATGTAAAATTAGTCTTGCGTAAATTTAAAAGCACAGATATCAAGCTGAAAGCTAAGTTTAAAGGGGAAATGTCTCCATTCCTAACTGAGGTCAAAGTTTGGCTCAGATACTTTGTTTGATTTACCCACCTGAAAACAGCAGGTCAGAAAATTCATTAAGCAACCCTGAAATTAGGACGCTCGGGGAAAAAAGTTTATAACAATAACAATAATGAAAGAAACTGATGGATGCTCGAACGTGTGAACGTGTGGCTTTGTGCGTGCGTGTGAAAGGAGGCCTCCGTGTGTGAGTTGTGAGTGTGAACCTGAATACTCGTGTGTGTGGAACTGAGTAATAGGACAAAATATTTTGAGAATAATTACCGTGCAAAACTATGGTCTTTGTTGTTTAAATACGTTTAGAGTTCAGAGAAATAGGAACTTCCCAGTGGTTTTATAAGTTGTTTTTCAGCTTTGGTGTGTGCGACGTGTGTGAATTTGACCTTGTTAGGGACAGAGGAGACAGAATGTGTGCATGTGGATGAGAGTTATTGCCTTTTTTTTTTTTTTAATTAATTTGGGCAGAGATGATGGTTGATGATCAGGGAGAGGGTTAAAAGGTTCTCAGGAGGAAGGTTTCACTTCTGATACAAAGGAGCGATAAGCCAACCGTAGACGCACAAAAGACAAAAAAAGAAAAATCACAGAAAAAAAAGGAGTCAAGAGTTCATTGCTTTTAGTAGATTTAAAATAAATAAATAAATACGTAGAAGCCTGTATAATAGACTAATGCCCTGATCATCCCAAATTAAGGTAGTTTATGCAAATGAGGTTAAATTGTTGTTAAAGTTCAAGAAAGTTTCCATGAGAAACTCAGCTTAAGTGAAAAAAGAGTTAGAACAAAGTGAATTTAGATGCAAAACAAAGTTTTGAGCTGCTACAAAGCAAAACATTTCCCTATTTGCCCAAAGTAGGATAAGATACAATTTACTGAGTTACACTTTTGTGCATTTACACATTTTTATTTGATAGTTTTGTTTAAAGCTAAGAAAAAAAGAAAAGAAGAGCATCTTGAATTTTGAATAAAGAATAAATTAATATTGGATCATTAAAGAAGAATCCAAATGGCTAAAAAAAAAAGATCACTATGCCCTTTAGATAAATAAGCTAAATTAAAGTAAATTATTGAGACATAAACAGACTTAATGTCTCAAAGGAGGGAGGAGAGTAACGATTTAACTAATAAGGATCTCTCAGTCTCATCCTAACAGGAGCCTGAACAGCAGTGGGGCTGCAGGAGACTGGACTCTGATCAGTTATCAATAAAGAAACTCTGGTGCGGTACAAGGTGATTCAAGACCTCCTGAACAGACTGATCAGCTCCAAAGACTCAAGAAAAGGCTCCTGGTTCCCCATGACGCCCAAGAAGGAGGCCAACATCTCACAAACAGGTGACCTGAGAGTTCTTGACCCATGACCTTTGTGTACAAGCCTGAGCCCAGGGGGAGGGTCAACAACAGGTGACCTCTCCGACGTGGGGGTCGATAACAGCAGGTGCGACCAGTCACAGGGTCTCAGTGAAGAACCAAAACACCCTTAGGGGTGAAAGGTCAAAGAACTCGCAGGCAGAAACAATTGATTGGAATATTTCAATTTCAGTTATGCTATATTCAGTAGTATGACTCATAAGGATTTGCATATTGATCTATCATATATAAATTGGAGTTTATTATGATGAGCCCACCCCTAAGGGGTCCAGAATTTAGTGGTTTGAGGAGTAAAATTGTTTAATGCTTCGTCAACACTAACCGTTGTTTTCTCCTCTAAATTCCCATGAGGCCTGAGGGGGACACGCCCTGAATTCAGTTAGACGAGCACAGACAACAACTGTGCTGTGAGCTCGGTGCTAAAGGTCGACAAAGGAGGGTTGTGAGTATGACCCGTGACCCTAAAAGTACCTAGATTTTGATTAAAGAGTTTGTCCGAAATATTTTATTTTTATCTGTGGTCCTACCCCACTAAAGGGGGTCAAAAAATCTTAGAACTACACAGAAGGAAAAAAAAAAAAGTCCAACCTGCTGTAACTCACTGACAAACTGATAACAAATGCTGATTTCTTTTTTCTTTTTCAGGTCAAGGTTTTGCATTTTCCCCTTTCACAGGTGAGCAACCTGAGGTTTATAAAGATACATTATATCTGCTATAGTTATGCTTTTTTGGGGGTACTGACCCTTACAGAATAAATATGATTTTCAGTCCACTATAATGCTTGAAATGATTTTGATTGTTGATCCTTTTTTTTTTAGATATTTGATTTGCCCAGATTTTCACATATAACGGAGTCAGATTTGAACAGTAATTTTACAGGTATTTTACAGGTTAACCAGGAGTTATTTCAAATTGGAAGAACTTTAAAATGATTATCCTTTGATATTGTGAGTTTTATCCCATGTTTTGTTGTTTGTTTTCTTGTGTTCTTTTTGTTCCACTTTAGGTTACATAGAAAGTGTGTCAAAGTTTAATTTTAGGACATTAATTTGTATTTTGAATTTCCTGATTAGTTTGAGCCCAAAATGCAAAAGTTAACTTTACAGAAAAATAAATAAATAAAAAGAATGAGACAGCTGACACTGACTGACTTTGCAGACAGAGTAAAAAACACACATGCTGCAATGAAGGAAAAGCTGACACTCACAGACAGATAGAAGCTTTATACTTTCTCTTTTTTTTGCTTAATTTGACAGTTAACTGTAGGTGCATTACAACAGGTTCACATTTGGTAGATTGAATCCACTTGATCTGTAAACTATTGGTATATTAAAACGGTAAGATAATTCTTAGCATGAAAAACAAATTAAATAGAGCTTTAAAATATTTATGGGCACTTTGATGTCCTGTCTTAGTTGTCTGTCTAAATTTAATAATTGACCCACAAGGCTTACAGTATTGTTTTATGGACAGGGAAAATTTTAACTTTTTACTGGACTTTCCCACAGGTACCTGAGAGGTCACAACCTGAGACATATGCGCCTTTCACAGGAAACTAACCAGGATGACTGCCGTCTGCGAATAGCCTTTGTCTAAAGGGGTGTAGAGGGCACCTCTAGTAACACTGGCTGACCAGTGGTCTGAACATCCATGGAAGTTTGATGGAATATGAGCACAGTGTGCTGGAAGCTGACTGTATTATTACCTCTGCATTGATCCTGCGATCATTTCTTTTATTTTTCGCAGTAAGAGCTTCATCGAATGAAACTGGATTTGATCCTGAAGGGACGCGATCCACATTTTTAATAAATAAAGGCAAATTATTAGATAGTGACTGATATGTTATTGTTTGCTCTGTGGGCCAATTCATATGCAGAATCTAAAATGAAAAATTAAATTTAAATGCAAACTCATTTAATTCAAGAACTTTGACATATGAGACACTAATGCTTGTTCTTTTTGTTTTCCAGGAAAAGGAGTACATGAATTAAATATGAGATTATTAAACTCTGTCTGATTTTGTTGCTAAATTTTCAGTCACAACATTAAGATTAGCTTTCACAGAGATCCTCTTGTTGCTATTCACATCGACGCTGTCTGGCTGACCACTCCAGGTCAGCCATGTGGTCATGTGTTGTCTCATTCCTGTTTCGATAAACGAACATGCAAAACAAAAGCTTTAGAAAACAAACACACACACACACACACACACACAGCAGTAACTAAGATAAAAAACACATTCATTCATTTTCTTCATCTGTAAGTACTGTAAAAATGTAGCAAAGGTGAAAATAAAGAAACCCCTTAAACGAGTGGGTGATTCTGCAGATACAAGAAAAATGAAAGACACTCAACTCAGACTGACTTTTTTTATTTTTTTTATTACGCATACAGGTGTTTTGGAAACCAAAAAAAAAGGAGGAGAGACACCCTCGGCCTCACCTCGACACGTTTTCTTAATGCTCATTATTATAAACCGACACAAAATAAAGGATGAGATGACAACAGTGACAAAAACACAACATTACCAAAAAAAAAAAAAAAAAGAGATCCAAAAAAAAAAAATCACAACATACAAATCCAGGAGAAAACACACGAGACGGAGGAAGCAGCGGAATGATGAAAGAAAAACGGCAAACATATCGAAGGGCAGAGAAAAGGCTGCATCGGAGGAAAATACAAAAGGAGTCGAGGAGATGAGACACATTCATCAAGTTGTGAACAACAATCAAAACGGAGTCTTTCCTCCTCCTCAACAGTTTTTTTTGTTTGTTTGTTTTAAAATCAGGTCAGAAACAACAACACAACAGGAAACCAGGAGAAGCAAAAATCAACATTCACAAAGGAAAAAAATGTAAAACACCTGATATATTTATGTTTAAGCACACACACGACTCCTCAGAGTTACACTCCTATGTCCAAGGATCACAAGTTGTTCAAGATTAACTTTTAAAATTTTTTATTAATTTTTTTTTTTATCACCCTTCAGTTATGTTGGACCAGCTTCTCACCAAAGCACTCCCTTTGTATAGCCATTTTTTTTTCTAAAGAAGTGAAGTATAATAATGTTGCTGACCTTTTTGTGTTTTATTAGCGGGGAGCCGAAGGAGGGAGCGGGGATGCTTTGGTGTTATGGAAGAAAATGTGGAGGAAGCACGTTCGACCGGAGGCTTAAAGCAAACAAATACTGGAAATCAACAGGGATTCATGAGGAGGAGGAGGAGGATGAGGAGGAAGAGGAGGAGGAGGAGGCTGTCCGTGAGACGACTGCTGCCGAAACACTCGAATGGGAGAAAGGTGGAGTGAAATGAGTCACGGTGTGCAGTCTGTGCAGGTCTGCAGCCACCACACTGATCGTTCACCTTTAATGAACTGAGGTGCTTTCACATACAGGCTCACGGAAAGATAACCAACACGCAGGTGTGCGCGCTCTGAAAGAAACAGCACAGGGGAGCAGAAGTATCCACTGAACAGTTTTTCTTTCTGTTGGACTCTGATTGTGTACTTCAATGTTGTGTGATCACGCCCATTTTTAAAAAAGAAGCGCGGGGCTGCGGAGCCGCCGTCACCGTTAACTAGGCCTGACCCGGACAGGCCGCAGCCACGACTGGAATGGATGGGCTGCTGCTCACTGCACCCGAGCCACACTCTGCGCTGCAGTGAAGCTGCAGTCAGACCAGATAGCAGAAGGGTTCAGGAAAAAGCACAGGTGGGATTGTAAGCTTAAATAAAATTGGGCTGACATGGCAGGCCATCCCCAAGCTTGTAGATTAGCCAGCATTTTCTTTATGTTTTTACTGCTTATGTTCATGCACCCAACTTTTATGCTGCAGTCATAACGCAAGACTGAATGAGAAGCCAAATCCACCCTCTTTCTTTTCTAACATCATGCACCTTAAGAGAACGTCTCACATGACTGTACCTGTGTGTAATTTGGTCTGACTGCACCTTAAAACAGCGCTGTGCGGGCAAGTGTAAACCTGCGCATCTGCTGTGGTCTTATTGATGACTTTAATGGTTTACAAAGTCACGCAGCAATGCCAGGAGGGAAAGTGAAGCAACAACTGAAGGAAAGAAAAGAAAAGAAAGCTAAATGATGGAAAACCGGGGGGGAAAAACTGGGATAGAGGCGACAGAGGTTGTAAAAATGAAACCAAAAGGGAAGTTATTGTGTGAGTTTTCAGTGTTTCTCCCTCCGAAGGCTGAGACGTGTGAGTGCGAGCACTTCAAATCAGTGAGTTTGACAGATCTGTTTACAGTATGAGTGCTGCTGGATCGCAGGAGAAGCATTTGGTTGGTTTAGCAGTGTGAATCAAATCATCGTTACTAAATATGTGCGTATTCATGTGTGTGTTTGCGGTCTCGTGGATGCGTGTGGAAAGGTGGTGGTGGTGGGGGTGCTCATGGCTGTTTCCTGTGGGAGAACGGCAGATCAGGGGTGAAAGGTCAGTGTCTCAAAGGGGGTCACAGTGGGGATGAGGTGAGGTCAGATCCGGGGCAAATACTTCTCGATAAATTCCTTTACAGCCGCCATCTCCTGCAAGAGAGCAGATTAGATGTTGGTACAGTGGAGAAAGCGAACAGATGATTCAGGACTCGCCGCCTCGCCGAGGCGGTTTGCAGGAAAGGACAGAGCAGACGCTGCTTCTTGGGAAACCTTAGGTTGTTTTAGTGAGTGCAGCATACTAATTTTCTTTGTACCATCTGCTGGGGTAACAGCACCAGAGCCAGTGACACTAGGAAGCTGAGCAAGCGGTGCTGGAGACCACTGTGCAGCCCACAGGCGTAGTTACTGAGAGAAGGATGATGCATCCTTCAACATAATGGGCAACACATCATATCACACTTTCTATAAAGGGAAACTTTGTATTCGCCTTTCAGGTGGACCAAGACTTTGCTTTTGATGAGGTTTGTTGTTTTTGAGGCCGCTCATTAGAAAGAAGCACAAAAACAAACAACAAACAACACAAAAAAACTCCCAAGAGCTTTAGAGGCAAATCTGAAGTATTTAAGGACCATGGTCATAAATCTGACCTGAAGACTCAACTGATTCTATTTGGATCATCATCATCAGGGATCAGAAACAATATGGAGTTCAGTTTAGAAGCGTCAATAAAATGTTTCGGCTGCTCCCTTGCTAGAGGGGATTCATGTCTCCGGCTGGAATACAGGTTATATTTAATGCTGATTTACAGCTCTGCATCTTTATTGTTGGACTAGTTTAGCAGCTTTGCAATAATAATCTTAGCAGCTCTTCCTTTAAGACAACTTTCCAGCCCATCATATAAGACGAGATAACTTTACGCTTTAGGAAAAAGTGAAGAGAGCTTAAAAAATATCAGTTTGTGAACAGCAGTACCTGAGGACAGGAGCTGTGAGGGAGCCCTGGGAAGGTTTTAAAGGTGATCATCTGAGGGTTGACTATGGATTTGAGTTTTTCTGCTGTCATGGCACCAAACTGCGCGGGGATCATGACGTCCATCTCGCCATGGCACTGCAGGATCGGGATGTTCTTGTTGCCACTTGACGCCTGCGGGAAAAACACAAAACTAGAAGTTAATTCTGATCTTTCTTACCAAAATGTTTCGGCAGTGTGGCATGCTAAAAATCATCAACTGCTTTGTTACAGAAAGGGAGGCAGCACATGGTAAAAGAGGGGCGGGCAGGAGAAGGATGTTTCTCCTCTGCAGTGAAACTGTGACTGTACCGATGGGAAACTCCTGTGAAGTGGAAGCCAGCAGCTGAGCGCCACAACGCCGGCCAGCTGGTGCTGGCAGGTCAAGGCAGTATACAAGGACAAAGCCCCACCCTGAGGAGCAACACAGGAAGCAGACAAACTTTAAGACATGCATTTATGAGCATTACCCTGAATATATAATGCTGTAAATATAATTCACAAGACAAACACCCACCTGAGAGAAGCCGCCAAGTATGATCCGGTGTGGAGGGATCCCATTTTTGGCCTCGTGTTCGATTATGGCCTTGACTGCAAAAAGGAAGAACAACCCGTCGGTGGAGACAAACGGCGAACTGCTCGGCATTAGCAGGTTTGTAATGAGAGGCTTAGAAGAAAGAGGTCTGAGGTGGCAAATTTCCAGCAACGAAAAGAATTTCCGTTTGACTTCCTGTCACCTTTGCAGTTGGTTTAAAAAAAAAAAGAATCCATACTTGGCGTGTGAATAGTCAAAGAAAAATGTGTTTCCAGCCGCTCTGAGCAGAATGAAGACAGAGCGCTGATACTTTATCACCGTCTACATAAGAGGATAAACGCACACACTTAGACCGTCTCTCCTCGAAGGTATCTGCAGGTGTATTTTTTTTGATAGGAAAGTACAAAAGCTGGAATGTGAAGACGTTTTTTTAAGACCTTCAAACACAACAAATCACAGCGTGAAGCAGCTGTTAAAGTCAAACTGTAGGTTTGGGAAATTTCAAAACTTTGTCCAATGGGAGCAGCATATTTAAGAAAACAAAAAGTGTGTGTGAGTGTGAGACTATTTCACACTTTGTTCTGAGACTGGGATGAACAAATGCTCTGATACAGACACTTTTTTCAACTCCTGGCTGTCAATGAGGTCATAAAGAGGGGGCATCCTATAGGGTAGGGATCCTCAAATCCAGGGCTCGAGGGCCGGTGTCCTGCAGCTTTTAGATGTGTCCCTGATCCAACACACCTGACTCAAATGGCTGAATTACCTCCTCAGTATGAAGTCAAGTTCTCCAGAGTCCTGCTGATGACTTCTATATTTGACTCAGGTGTGCTGAAGCAGAGACGTCTAAAACCTGCAGGACACCGGCCCTCGAGGCCTGGAGTTGAGGATCCCTGCTACAGGGTCGTGCACCTCTAGCTGTGAGTACAGAAGCTCCGCCCTCCTGATGCTCAAACCCTCTGCTTGTGAAGGGCAGCCAATCAGAAGACAATTAGCAGAAGAAAAGTGGAGGAGGCTTGTCTCAGAGTGAACTAAAGGCCCAATATCAGATAAATAAGGATTATTTTAAGCTATTAGTGATATAACTGTACTGTGGTAGTGCTGGAAATCACTATAACAGGTGAACTAAGTATTTCATTATATTTAAGGAACATTATATTTAATAGTGCAAATGTCCTCTTTAGTTTGAGCCCATTATTCACGGAGCTAGCTGCATACATGACAAGATACTAACCATTAAACAGAGGGCTGTAAAAGCAGATTGAAGCTTCGCAGCATCCCAATCACAGTTTAATGTCAGCGTATTCATGCTTCCCTGCTATCATCGTCCCACAGACGTGGCCCTCCTCTGACATTAAACACATTAAACTCACTGTTTTCTGCTGCCTTCTTGATTCCAGATTCGTCCTCTGGGGAGTCGGGGCTGAGACCCATGAGGTCAAACCTGCACACAAGTAAAGCCAGGCGTGAGGAAAATGAATAGATACAATCACAGTATTGTCAATGGGAATATGGGAGGCTATTGTGGTTTCCAGGGAAACAATGGCATCCAGTGTTGAGCTAAAAAGCCGCCTCTTTCATCACGCCAACTCACCACGCGGGCATCATCGACTTCATGTTGAGTGTAACGGGAATGGGAGGCCTGCAGCGGAGGAGAGGCAATGAAAACATGACAGGAAATCAGCAGCAGCAGCAGCAGCAGGCAGGAGCTACGTGACAGTTACACATTTATTCACTCAAAAAGACTGAATGGTTGAAAATATTCTGGCTAAAAATCTCCCAAGTAAACATTACTCACCATTTATTTACATGTCAGGTCTTTTAAAAAGTCAGTCCACACATTACCTGACAAAAAGTCTCAGAAGCATCAGTCGTGACATAAGAAAAAAAGACTTACGCGTGGGGGCAGATAAACTTGACGTGAGGCAGCTGGATCCCCGTCAAAGTCTCCGCCCACCCATGCCTGACAGGAAACAGAGAGAGCAGCTCTTTGTTTCTGATCCAGCTACAGTAAAGCCACTGATGTGCAGCGCATTGAAAGCATTACGACTCAGCGCATGAAAGTCACTTCTACGCTGAAGTAACGCGTGATGAACACGTCTCCTCTTGATGTATAAAGATCAGCACGAGTGGAACGTTCTTCATCCCCATTACAGAGGAGGACGAGCTCCCATCAGGCCTGATTTAATTACTTTTTAAATTAGTCACTCATGTTGTAAGTGGTGCCTCTTTAAAATGCAATCACATGAATGTGGCCCACAATTACACATTACTGAAGGCCAGTAAATTAATCGTAATAAAGTCAAGTGCAAAAGCAACAACAGCCAAATGCATGATTTTAAATGAATTATTATTAGCTCTGCATCACCAGCCTCTGCTACTGTGCTGTTTATTTAATGATTTTACATGTAGATATTTATCTCCTGTTAATTTTCTCCTTACATTCAGCCTCACTGATACACTCAGGACAAAAAAAGAGAAAAGAATGGCAGCTCAAACTACGTGGACTATAATTACAGCGGAAATTTAAGGAGCGATCCAAAAGTTTGGGGAAGCCTGTAACAAACAGCTCATCTTCTCCCATCTCCGGCTTGCTTTCAGCTCGGCTCAATTTTTAGAGCACTCCCTGGAAATCCTGTCCTGACCACTTCAACACAAACCGCAGCTTCTCTTTCAAAGTGACCCAGTTTTTGTGTGGAGGATCTTCGCCGGCGACGAGCTGGGTCACAACCCAGCAGTTTTCAGTGGAAGAGCCTACAGTGCCCAGGAGGCATCCCTGTCAGATGCCCAAAACATCTCAACCGGCTCAACTCTGGATCCCTCTTGAATGACTGAGCTCCTCATCCCAACCCTGACAGAAAGCGAAAAGTGATTTTATCGGTGATCTCAGTGTGCGTTCCCAGCTGACGCAGGGTTTTAGCTGTGCCGAGGTCATCTCGCTGTGACGGCAGGAACGTAGGATGCGTGGACTCCCCTTAAAGCAGATTATAATCTGTCGTGGACATGGACACCGCGAATTTGTCCCCCAGTTTCAGACTGTGAACAAAGTTTTACTGAAGCATTTTGAGGTGTGTGGGGGAGGGAGGCACTACAGCAGAAATGACCTGATCTGTGGGTGACGGCACTTTTGGCCACACTCGCACGATATTTGCTTGCGGTCTGTCATATTCACCAGATCTGGGTCCTTTTGACTTCACCCTTCATGTTAAAAGATCATTGTTTTGACAAAAGACACAAAAATACAAAAAAGAAAAACAACAACAAAAAACCCCACAGCTGTGCTGAAAACAGTTCAAAGGTGCACAAGAAGATGACCTCGAAGGGGAGCTTCAACATGTTATTATTAATATTATTAATAATGTTTTTATGGGCACAGTCTGAACTTTAGCTGCACCTCACGGAAAACAGTAATAAAGTTACTCACCCTGAGTCTCCCAGCCCATGAAGGAAGATCACCTGCAGAAGGAGAAAGCAGACTTCATGAATAAATTTCCTTCCAAAGGCAGACACAGAAGCCTCGTGCGCCCTCGTTACTGGTCGATAACAGCGGGGAGAAACTTTTCTCCCTGTGAGCCGGACAGTATGTTTGATTCCATCTTGCACTTCACAGATGAAAAAAAAAAAAAAAAAAAAAACTCTCTTTCATGTTGTCACAATTTATTGGCCTTCTGGGCACAGAGTACCACAGCTACAAGTTTGCAGAGGAAAAGCAGGTGCCAGTCTTACATTCCTGCCAGGATCAACTTTAAGTGTCAATTTCCACACGATACTCCCTGCAGAGAAACCATGAAAGGGACTAATGGCAGCTCAGAAAGCTGGCAACTCCAGGTTTGTTGGCTGGAAGTCAGAGAATTGGCTCTTTGTGGAGATCAAACCACTTTTCTTCCATGTACGGTTCAGAGCTGGAACAGTCAGCTTTGATCGTGGTGTTTAACAAAACCCTGCATGGTATCCAACAACAGCTTGATGAGAGACTTGTTCAATTTTTACTCTGAGATCCAGCTAAGTGTCGACACAATGGGCCTGATTACTGTGCCGTAACACTTGTTACACGTGCTGCTACAGGTGAGCAATGAAACGGGACTAACGTGCATAAATAATCATTAAGATCAATGCTTTCTTCTGTATTGATCGTAATGCTGGGTGGAAATTTGTATCGTGGTAAGATTCTGGCAGTATTATTTTGATTAATGCGGTTTTGTGGAGCAGGCTTTCAAATATTATTGTGTGCCATGATGTTTGGCTCTCTTGAAGAGAGTTAGCTGTGGATTACTCATTTATGCCTCACTATATATTAATGTATTTGATTCATATGATTAGCACCATGAGAGAAAAGGGTGCTCAGTTAATAAAGCTCCCCTCTAAAACTTAGGTGAGGTTGGTGATTCTAAATTGGCGATCGGTGTGAGTTAGCCCTGCCGTAGACCTTCGACCTGTCCAGGGTGTACGCTGCCTCTCACCATATGACAGCTGGGATAGGCTCCAGGTGTCCCTGGGCATTTAAAGGTCCCGAAAATATAACCAAAGACCTTCTATTAACGACGAAACAAAGTTAAAGTGGCGACCTGTATTTTATTAACCCAAAAACAAGAGCCGGCAGCTTTAAGACCACCTTCTGCATTCTCATCCTTTGAGTTCGAGATAATAAAGGAAAGCCGGGTTTGCTGGTTTCACTCACCGCCGCGGTCTCCTTCTCCATCCCGGACACCGTCACGGCCTCGGCGAGCAGCGGCACAGACATGTTGTTGCCACACATACACTGTAAGAGGTGCTGGAGACAAAAACAAGGACAAAGATTTGAGCTGACTGCAGACTGCACAGTGAGAGGCTACATAAAAGTATGGTGTCATGTGTATTGAAGCCAAACAAAAAGCTCCATTTAACACTCATATTTTCAGATATTTGAAGCATTTTCCCAGTTTTCAGGCTCCGTGTTAACTTTTCACGTGGCAGATTAAAACTGGAATTCCACTCAAAGTTCAAGTTAACAGTTAGTGCTGTGGTGGAGGAGAGGTTAGGACACTAATCCTCTGGAGATTTCTCTGCTGAATACACATTTTTAATACTAGAAACATATCACACAGTTATTTTACTGCTACAGTAACAGCCCTAAAGTCAAATTAAACTGGCTCAATCACATCAGATTAATATGCCCTTAATGGCTGAATGATTGAAGGAGATTGCTGTGGTTGCTGCATACCCCCAAAGGCCCACTGTGAACCTGGTAAAACCCACAGTGTAGCACATTAAGAGACCTCATGCAATACATTGATGCACATTTTTCCCATTATCCTGCACAAACACCACACACACACCCCATGGTGTATTTTCCACATCCTTAAACACAATTTTATATATAATTTATATACTTCACATATTTAATTTAAAGTATAGTGGTTTACACATTCGCCCAACAAGCAAAAGATGCTCAGTTCGATCCCACTGTGGTAGCTTTTTCATTCATCTTCGAGTTTTTCTGTTCTGTTTATCTTTGGAAATCTCTTCAGGCGCAGTTCTGGCTTTTACTTTCTCTTTCTATCTTTGTCATGAAACAGGCTCCTTGTGGATAATAGATATGTCGCCCAGAGGGAAGAAACTGCTCACCAAAGTGCACAATGTGACATACTGGATGGGTCTGCAGAAAGCAAACATTACAAAGAGGAGGGCGTAAACTTTGGGCTTTGAAATGCTCGTTGGAATCAGGAAACTTTGCGCTACAAGTAGACAAGAATTAACCAAGACGAGCCAGGCCATCTGAATGTGTCTGAATCATTGTGGGCTGTACAGCCTTTGTACAGACACTGTACACGGCATGTCATACTCCACCAATGTAAGGATATTAGGCCAAAGAAGCTGTGCCGATTGGTTTCTTTAATTTACTGCAGCATAGGGTTGCAGCGGTAACCGGTTTCACGGTATACCATGGTATTAAAATGGATGGTTATCATACCGTGGGTGCTTGCTTATTACCGGTAATAAGGGGAAAAGGCAAGCCAGCTAAATTTGTGGCCTGCTGGAGGTCATTTTGCAGGGCTCTGGCAGTGCTCCTCCTGTTCCTCCTTGCACAAAGGTGGAGGTAGCGGTCCTACTGCTGGGTTGTTGCCCTCCTACAGCCTCCTCCACATCTCCTGGTGTACTGGCCTGTCTCCTGGTAGTGCCTCCAGCCTCTGGACACTACGCTGACAGACACAGCAAACCTTCTTGCCACAGATCGCACTGATGTGCCATCCTGGATGAGCTGCACTACCTGAGCCACTTGTGTGGGTTGTAGAGTCCGTCTCATGCTACCACGAGTGTGAAAGCACCACCAACATTCAAAAGTGACCAAAACATCATCCAGAAAGCATAGGTACTGAGAAGTGGTCTGTGGTCCCCACCTGCAGAACCACTCCTTTATTGAGTGTGTCTTCCTAATTGCCAATAATTTCCACCTGTTGTCTATTCCATTTGCACAACAGCATGTGAAATTGATTGTCAATCAGTGTTGCTTCCTAAGTGGACAGTTTGATTTCACAGAAGTTTGATTTACTTGGAGTTAAATTGTGTTGTTTAAGTGTTCCCTTTATTTTTTTGAGCAGTATATATATATATATATATATATATATATATATATATATATATATATAAATACACACACATATATATATATATATATATATATATATGTATATATATTTGGTTTTGCTTTGGCTTGCTGTGCACCCCGCAGAGGTAACCCGGGATGATTGGCCGAGTTAAAGACATAAGTGTATGATCGTGTCACTTTTTGCTGCCATGTCAATGATAAATAAGAGCCTGTCAGCTTACAGAGAGGGAGACGCCACTTCCTGTTTGTCGACATTCACGCATGCCAGGAGGGCCAGTACTAATAGGGTGTGGTAATGTCACAGGTGGAGGACGCAACACCCAGTGCAGTGATCATAACCTTATCCAAAGATTAAACTGGGCTGCAGGTGAGTATTACTATAATGTGTAACATGGTGGCTTCACCTCGTGTCAACAGTTTGGCAATGAAATTAGGGATGTGCATGATGTTTAAGCATTTCTGCTCGCTAGTCAGCATCTAACATGCCGGTCGGTTAAACCTGTGAGGTCTAGGCCATCAACAGTGATGACCCTAACCTATCAGAGTCATTTCCCCCCTAAATTGTTCTCCCGTGTCACGGAACAAAAAAAAAAGCTTTTGTAAAACAGACACATTAAAAACTATTCCCAAATTTCCCCAAATTCCTTTGTGCTTTTCTCCTGAACACAGGAGACTTAATCTACAGAAGTAGTTGTAGCCTACTTTAGTGGATGACACCACGTAGGTCACTGCCAGCATTTATACTTGCACACGGTGCATCTGTTTGCGCTGACGGTGGGATTTCCCTCTTCGACTTCATCTGTTCTCTTCCAAATGATTCAAAAAGTGGGGGCTGAAGAAGCAGCCAGAAATGAGTAGGAGGAAACAACGGGACTGAACGTACCAATCGGTCACTGCGGGCTGTGTTGGCACGATGTCGTAACTTACTTTAAGAAAGTAAGTTACAGCACAGGATTGCAGAAGGGTTTGCAGCTGCGACATACCCACGGGGTAGACATAAAGCAGAAGCATAAATTCCTCAGACCTCACAGGGTTAAACATTTAATGTACACCAGTGAACTGTTGTTTCTGAGATGGTGCGACGCCACCCGATACTAGCCGGGACTGCAGCCCTGAAAGATGCCAGCACAGCCTCTCGCTCTCTGGGATGATGTAAACAAGCAAAGTTATAAAATCAGACAGGTGACAGCTTTGCTAACCAGGCGGTTCCTCTGCACTTTAATGTGGAACTGTTGTATGTTGGCTCTGTCACAGTAAACTGAGATGATCACTATCATCACAGGCCTGCAGATGTTAGCATGCTTCTGATAGCACCGCTAAGGTTATCCACACTCTAATCTGACATCAGGGATGCATTCAAGGAACTTATTGATAACTTGGTCTGCTACACTGGGCTCAATTCAGACTGCTTTTGGAGTGTTTTAGTACTTTTAAACTAGTCAATAGGTCTAATTTTTTTCTCCTGTTTGAATGATTAGTAATTAGCAGCCAGAAACATCACTAACAGAAACTGGGTTGGATGTATGAACTGTATATAAAGAATACATGCAAATAAATGGAAATCCTGTTGGTAGAGCTATATTTACATTGGATCATAAGGTTATATTTTTCCTTCTCTAAACCTCACTACTCATTCAAAGTCCAAGGTTCATCTCCCCAGGATGTATTCAAATATTTTAACAGCAGAGCCTATTCAAACCAAGGGCTGTGCAGGCGGATGCAGTTATCTGCATGTAGTTCAGATGGACTGGGTGTTATTTAGACATCAGCAGTGACAATGAACAGCTCTCTCGGTCAGTTATAAATGCCTGGTTATCAGCGCGGCCATTCATCCGCCACACGGGAACAACAAAAGGTCAACGTACCCGCTCATACATGCAAACACATAATGAAGCTGCTGGTGAACGTAAAGCAGCGGTCGGGAGGTATGCGACGCGTTTGTGTCGTGCACATTTCTGCAGTCAGCAAGTGGCGAGACTCATCAAATAAACCAAACTCCTCGACTGTAAAATGGACCGCTGGCTGGGGTGATGTAGACATCGATAAACAGGAGATCAGGCTGTTGTTTTACAGTAACGTCCAGCAGTAAAAGGCTTCTACGTCCGGACAATGTCGGATAGGATGTGGGGAGACAGGTCAGGCGGGTCAGACTGGCTGATTGGTGAACAGGCAACAGGGAGACAGGGAAATGACTGAAGCAGGAAGGTTAAAGTATAAACCTTCAGCGGCTCGGCTGCTGAAATTCCACAGCCGTTGTGACCGAGCAGCTAAATGCTGCTCGTGTTGTCTGTGGCAGGTGACAAATCATTAGCCGAAGGTCATATTCGTGGTCAAGATTATGTCAAAGTGGGCGGAAAATGTATGATTTAAGAGTCCTAAGTGTGGACAATAGACTGTTTTTCTCTTGACTACAGAGAATGAGTAATAGATTAATAATGAATGGGCAAGGGCAAGCACCAGGAAATGGCTTTTTTTTAATTTTTTTTTTTACAGTAAACAAAGGCTATGGGGTATTAAATCATGCAATATCAGTAGGAAAATGTCTACATATTTATATTTTCAGAGGCAGAACTTCTACTTCACTTTGTTTCAGAGTAAAGGTGTCAAACAAAAGGTGAGAGGACCCGAACTGGCCCACCAAAGGGTACAATGCAGCCCACTGGATTAGCAGTATCTTACATTTCCCAATAAACTGTGCTGCTATTCCTGCACAAACTGAATATGTGTCAAAAATTAAAAGCACTCCTAGATCCCAAAAACTTGTCTGGAACATAAACAATAAAATAATGTTTAGCTCCAAAAATATTAAAACAATGTTAAGTTTTATCTCTATACACTAAAAGAATGGCAGATTTTTATGGAATAACTCCAGCAGTCCAACCAGCGAGACAAACATGTGGCCTTTAAACAGAGCAAAGTTATGGCCTTATATTCACCTTTTTACAAAGCGTTTAATTTTTTATTTTAACTTATTGAATTTTTCAGTTTTATTGAGCTGCTTTCTTCTGGGTCATTCCATATCAGTACATCAAATGACTCCCATCTGACCATCTGAAAAAATTCTAGGGGAAAGATATCCAGTTCAATGAAAATGGTTTTCAAGCCTTGATGGGCGGGACCCACCTGATTTGGACCATTTTAAAGCATATTATGTGGTGTGCACCTGATATATCAGTCCCCTACCTGTCAAACTGTGGTTCCTACAGACCTCTAAATTTGAAGGACCTACCGCAAGTAGTTTTCTAGATAAACAGCTGATGTTTTTGGCTCCTCAAACAAGAATTTCCCAGCTTTAGTGATAAATAAAGTATAGGTCATCTTATCTTTTAAACCTGTTCTCCTGGCTCGGTAAAATATTTGACACAGACGTCATTACTGAATTTTTTTCTGCCCAGGTTTAAAACTGAGAATTACTGAGTAGCAATCTCTTTTACCTTTTAAGCAAAAACACACAAAATGCAATTAAAGGGCTCATTGTCAACAAATACTAATCCAGTATTAACAAATTGAATTCAGCTGCACTCTAGAGTCTGACAGAGAACAGGCAGAGACTCTGAGACTGAACGTAAGCGGCATGAATGCAGAAGTGAAAGAAAGAGATGATAAGAAGAGATAAATAAATGGAGGAGTGCAGGTACACCGGACAATCTGAACAAGTAGGACACGCTCAGGAAACATGGTAGCATCGGCAAAGAAGCAATTAATCTCTTTGATACAGTCTTTTCCTTTCTACCTGATATTGTTCAGTGGATTTACAATGACCCATAACCCAGAGAACCAGCATAAAACACCCATGTGGGTTTTCAAAGCAGGCTCCAAGAAACAAGCTCACTCGTTCTCTATGCTTCTGGAGGAGGCTGCCGGTTAAAAATAACACAACACCATCGAGTCCAATTCAAGCTGGGGCTTAAAAAAAACGATGCAAACTTCATTTTATTTAACGCTGCAGTTTCTATTTGCAAAAATCTGATCTGTCACTTTCTTCAATAAACATCTAAAAGAAAGCAGATAAAACCTGCACATTTATGCATCGTGCCACAAAAGGTAAGCAGTTAAGACATGAAGTGAAAAGCAATAACTGTGATGTATCATTGGTTAATCATTTATTTGATTAAATGAGTCATACATCAGCCTAAAATATGCAAGAAATGCAAAAAAAAAAATGCCCATCATGTGCTCCAAAGGGCCAAGCTGGTACCTTCACACTGCTCGTTTAGCTTTTTTCTAAGTTTAAAGCACTCATAACCTGCCAATATTCAAAATTTACCTCGAGGACCATCAGCCCCAGTTAAAAGATTATCCTAAAGTTCATTTTAGCTCTAAATCATTTAGTCCTTATGGTTCCACCTTCAGAATAATATTTTACCTATTTTTTAGGTCCAGAACAGTTACACTGCAAACAAATGAGTTTCGTTACATTTTAAAAAACAGATTTTCTAGCCTGTTAATTTATGCTAAGTTTCTACAGTGGAGTAGAGAAATGAAGGATTTTAGAATCGCATTTAAACGGCTGTTATTAGCTGTGCCCTGTTCCAGTCTGCAACAACTCCCTTTACTTTTGTCCACCCCTAGGAGTCCACTGTCCACCAGGCTGTGGCAGGTTGAGCTCAGTGCACATTTATTTTGTTGCACGGTTTAGTTTGCTTAACTTGGTGCACTTCGTTTCTGCAGATGTGAACGCTGTAATCGCACTCGGGTGCGGGCTGAAGCGACTGCACCGGCAGCCGGGTCTTTGCACATCTGTGGCACTCAGCCACACAAACTGAAGCAACCAGCTGTAAAATGAACCAAGGGCTCACTCGGAGGAACGACAGGGTATGCTGCCTTATTGATATTTGTTCAGATGACGACATTTACTCGTACAGTTCCACCCCGGACACACCTGTCCAAAAGGTGGACTGAACATTCTCACGTGATCTGTAGTCTGCTTGGAGTTTTCTCCGTGTGAAAAGAAACCAAACCACGGGAAAAAGCTACAAGTTACAGCCTCATCAGCTGATCTGGGCCAGAGTAAACAACCTTCAAGTGACCAACCGAGGTCATTTATGATCCCAGCTGTAAGTTTACATGTGCTGTTGTGATATTTTAAATGCTACCATGAATTTTTTTGTTTACAAGAATTTGCCCATTGATGTGGCGAGGATAAGGGAAAAAATTTTTTGCATGCAAAGTATACAGGTATGTATGGGTTTTTTCCAATATTAAATTCTCTGATTGTAATTTTCATGTCTAACCACTACATTGTAATATTTTCCATTGAACCATGACTAACAGACATATAGCAGCAAGATTTCCTGCTGCAGAAGTCTTGAGGCAGATACTTAATGTCAAAGAGATGACAAATCAAATATTTTAAATGTAGCACATCTACAAAATAGATGTTTGTTTAGACTCAGTGTGAAACAGAAGCCTTGAAGTAACAAATGATTTTAAAAAAACCCTCCCTGATTATGACAACTTCACTGTAATTTGTTGTTGAACAAACTATTACTGGAGTCACCAGTTCAGCTGTATTTTGGACATTATAATAAATAAAACTCTCAAATATTTTAAGTTTTGAAATGTATATTTCTTGACTGGTATTATTGAAACAAATGGTAACCAGAAATTTGTGCAAAGGAGTAACAAAATATATTTAATGGCCAAAAGGAATTATTTCTATATTAAAAAAATAATCTACATAATATATAATAACTCTGCCATTTTAGTTGCTAACAAAGGTGTGTTCTTTTTAAAGTATAATAAATCCACTATCTTCCCATCAACCACGTTATCATATTAAAGAATTTTGACAAAAATCATTGTAAATTATTTTTGACATTTCTGCCAACATAGAACACTCAAATATTACTGAATCTGACTGGAGACAACCACTGATGCTGAAACATCATAGTATCTTGATGTACAGTTTCTTTTCCTCAGATCAAAGGGTGTAATGCAGTAAAGTGACACTTAACAAAGAGCACCACTCAAATGCTAACTGACTGACTTGAGTAGCCATATGTAGTGGAAAGCAGCAGTGCCCTGAACTACTTTTAAATCAAACACGCCAAAAACAGAAAGAAAATGTAGCCCGTGTTGGACATCACGAGTCTCCATCCTGCGTGACTCCAATTACATTTAAATCAAACACAAAAACCAGAGGCGTGCTGCAGTGTGTGCATGCACTTCAAACACACACACACACACACACACACACACACACACACACACACAAAGAGCAGGCTGCTGCACTCAGGCAGCTCTCAGCTCAGTGGCTACGGATGGCTGGCAAACAACAGGATAATATGCGGCAGTGAGTGACAGGCACCCCCCACCACCACCAAACACACCACCATCCTCCTCCTCCTTCACCACCACCAGCTAACCCCGCTCCCCGCCTGCTGATGGAGGGTAACAGCTCGGATGGCTACCTACTGTCAAAGGAGCCAAACCGAATTTTGTAAAACGGCTCACGCTATCATATTAAAATGACTTGACATGGGTGGGTGAAGCAAAGGAAGCGGGTGGTGTCGAACAGGAAGGAGACAATGAATGGCTGAAGCTTAGCGCTGATACGCGCCTCATCCTCAGCCTCAGTAGTGATGGCATTCAGCAGCGCAAAGCCTCTGCTGCCCCAAAAACACACACCGCCTCACTCCCGACCATGCGCTCGGGTTTAATCCACGTTTAGCCGACCGCGCGCGCACACGCACACGCACACACATCCACATAATAACCGGGACCAGTGGGAGTACAGCTGCTACTAGCTAACATCGCGCACACACACATTAATTGTATTGTCTCCTGCCGGTGTGTCTCTCTTCGTCTACTTCGAACAAACGCTACAAATCAGATTCAGACTCCAAACCCCGCCCGTTTTTTAGAAGACCCCTTAAGCACCAAAGAGACCCCCCTATGGTTCCATTCGAGTTCGGCTAAATGGTTTAAAATTACACCCGCGGCCCGCTAGCTAATACAAATTCATACACTCACCGCTTTGCTGTCCCAGTTCACGACGGAGCGGAACTTCCGCTACTGACCGCTCACAGGCGAGGGGCGGGGCAGAGCGTGGAGACGTCATCGCATAGCCACGCCCCGCTCCGGATCGCAGCCTCCTGTTTTGGTGCAAAAGGGAGTTTTTAAAATTACATTTAGACAACCTTTGTCTGTTACTTCTTACAAAAACAGAAGAACCTGTTTTAGCAATGCTAGAAAAAAACACGTTAAAATTTGACGTGTGTTTAAGTGGAGTATATGTTACAATATGCTAGAATAATTTTAATGTTAATATACAACACTTTGATCAACAGATTGCTGTGAAATCAATATTCAGGTTGTCTTTTTTTTTATCCTTATAAATAAACACCTGGTATGTAGATGTGTGATGTTAAACATATTTTGTGTAGAGCACCCAAAACACTCTGCACCCATAATTTTGGTACTCTATATCTGTTAGCCCTGGTTCCTTTCTGGACATTACAATGCAGTGACTGCATGTGGAAAATTACAATAAGACCAAAGCCTATGCTGTTTAAAAAACACACACACACAACATGCACGTACACTCATTGGACACTTTGCTAGGTGCACCTTGCTAGTGCTGGTTGGACCTTCCTCTTGGCTTCAGAACTGCTTTAATTCCTCATGGAAACATTTGTCAGAAATGCATCACACAGTTGCTGCAGAATTTCATTTTCTGCTGCATATCCACAATATGAATATTCTCGTTCCACTACCTCCTAAAGATCTGGTGACTGTAGAGGTCACAAAGGAAAGGACATGGGCAACAAGAACACTCAGGTAGGCTGTGGAGTAAACAATGCTAAGTTGGTGCTATGGGGTGTGCCAAGAAAATATCCCCTCATTATTACACCACCTGCAGTCTGAATCACTGATACAGGCGGTGGAACCATGGAACCATGCTTTCCATGTTGTTTATACTGAATACTATCATTTTCCCAACCTTCTGAACCGTAGCCTCAGTTTCCTGTTCTTAGCTGACAGGAGTGGACCCGGTGGGGTCTTCTGCTGCCGGAGCCCATCTGCGTCAAGGTTTGGCACTGAGAGATG
Organism: Pterophyllum scalare; assembly: GCA_024447675.2. Classification (NCBI taxonomy): domain Eukaryota; kingdom Metazoa; phylum Chordata; class Actinopteri; order Cichliformes; family Cichlidae; genus Pterophyllum; species Pterophyllum scalare. The sequence goes on along the minus strand of JAMQGT020015382.1, from coordinate 47,238 downwards.
CTCTTCTGCAGATCTAGGTTGTAATGAGTGGTTATTTGAGTTGTCTGTTGTCCTCCTGGCAGCTAAAAGCAGTCTGGCTATTCTGTCCTCACCCACAGAGCTGCTGCTCACTGGATAGTTTCTCTTTTTGGAATCCTCCTCTGTAAATCCTGGAGATGGCTGTGTGGGAAAATCCCAGTAGATCCCAGTGGTAGCCCATCTGGCACCAACAAACATGTCACATTCAAAGTCATTGAAGTCACCTTTCTTCCCCACTCTGATGCTTGGTTTGACCTTCGGCAGGTCACCTTGACCACGTCTGTGTGGCTAAATGCACTGATTTGCTGGCCTGTGATTGGCTGATTAGATATTGATGTAAGCAGCTGAACGCCTAACAAACCTGTTATGAATATTATTGATATCACACTAATACAAGACCAAAAATAAACTCTTGTGAAAGTGCCTGATTTTAAATAGATGCAAGTGTAATATTTGAATCATTTCTATTTGAGCAAGCTAGGAAGTGATGGTTCTGAATTTAAACATTTTCCTGTATACAAACTGCCTTTGAAAACATGTAATTTCCTTCAGCTTCCTTGTAGTTTACATATAGAGGTTATATCATAATTACAAAAACTGCTTATGTGCCACTTTTTTGACCTAAAATGAGATCTGAGTATTTTAAGAATAAACTCATTTATTTTGAAGGTGTATACACATAAACACACCCCCATCCCTCCATACTGAGCTCACACATTCCTGTGACTCCCACAGAGTGACTGATGGCTCAACTTTTCACTAACACAGCATTACTAAGAGTGGCATCATGTAGCTGCAGAAAAAAAAGAGGAGTGTACGGGTCATTGTTAGTGGCATAACAGCAGGAAGTATTCACTAAAAAGCTGCAGAAAATGGCTGTGAAAGGAAAAGGGGAACTAGATTATTTTTCCTTCCTGATTTCATAACTTTCTTTGCACTCTGATTCAAACTGTTGATCTGACTCAGTAAGCCTGTCATCTCACTGCAGAGAGAAACTGAAGAGAAATTCATTGGGTAAGAAAAAGCACTTCAATGCAGGTCAAACATGACCGCAGTGACAAAAGGATCCACTAGATGGCAGAATAAACCCGAGTGCCAATTTGCTGGCTTTACTAAAGTTTTGTTTGTTTTTTTTTTAAAGTATGTAAAAATTACTTAAACATCTCCAATCTGTATATGCATGTATATAATAAAGTCAGTTTATTTATAGGTTTATACCCAGTAGCCCAACTATATGAGGCTAATTTTGAATCCAGTGTGTAAACACAGCAATTAGGACTTTAAATTAATCAAAAAAGAAATAAAGCTTTGTTTTAATTTCCAGGATTTCATATTTTATTTACAAGTTTCTGTCATGTTATTAAAGAGGTGAGCATCTTTGAATTAAGCTGAGAAGAGCAGACTTTATCTGAGCCTCAAATGTTTCATGCATTTATTATTCAGGTGCTTGCCCACATTAAACTTCACACTTTATTGCCATAGAAATCAGACACATCTCAGCACGTCAAGTAGCATATAAGCTCCACTGGTCTTCAGACGTCAGTGCTCAGTCCCGGTCGATCTCGACCAACCTGCCGGTACGCAGCGCTGAACTCATTTTTGACTTTGTGACAATCGGAATGAACCTTTAACTGCCTCCGCTTCCTCTTCCCACCTCTCCGAACTCTCAGGAAATGAAGTTGGTTTGCGGGATGATGCTCTCCACTTTGTGATCTGCAGGATTTGCTGTGGCCTCGTAGCTACAGATGGTCACTTCGTGTCTGTGAGCCTTAAGAGGGGGCAGACGGGAAGAAGCAGCAATTCACAGTCTGTTAAAATTACAGATTTATTTTTTTTAAAAAAGAAGAAAAAAGAAAAAAAAAAGCCCAGACTTAACCACAACTGAGTGCTGCCATCCTGTGCAGTGAAGTAATCTGCACCCAGAGGCTACAAACCAGTGCCGGGGAGCTGTTACTGAGCCCGACCCTCAGTGTTCGCTCTATATATGTTCTGTACAATCACCTTTTGCATTTGAATAAACAATGTATTAAAGGAACAATATAAAGTGTGCAGAAATCTAAAGGGCTTTGAATACTTCATTAAGTGCCTGCAAATGTTTCCCTCGCCACGATCTTTCCAGTATCTGCAAAGCTTTCTCCGCTGCAGCAACCACTGCAAATGGTGCCAACAGCATTAACGATTAATTTCCACATCTTTGTCAGTTCAACTATTCCTCGGAAATCACTGACAACGATCAGGAATCAAAGCAAGTCCTTCATCAAAACCAGCGGAATACAAAAACTTTAACTGCTCACTGAAGACAAACACACTCTGTAATTCTGATGACACACGCCTAACACCGTCTCCTAAATAATCCATGATGCCAGCAAATCTTTAGGAACAATACAAAGAACAGAAAGGACTATTCTGTCGTGATTTGATCGTATAAAGTGTGTGTGAAGTGCTGTCACAGGATCACACAGACTCTGGAACAGAAACTCCAGAAGGATGCTAAAATATTCTGGGATGAATCTGCTGCCCTGAGCATAAGAGACATAAAAAGTCTCTTCTTGGAGGTTGGTAATGATGTGACGCAAACTGCCTAATCAAGCGTGGAAATGCCTGAAAAAGAATAACCGTCAGAACTGATTCACAGAAACACTCACGACTATATTCCAACACGCCGTGATGAGGCTTCTGTGGAGTCGGCTATGCTGTGTCGAGGACGGGCTCGTTTTAAGTTAGCTGTACCTGCCTGTTTATTGGGTGCTTCTAATGCAGTTCCTCCTTTGGAAAGTGTAAGGCTGATTATCCTGCAGACTGTGGTTGTTGTAGATTAGTCAGTGATGTTTACAATATTTAGTCCCCATTAAGGCCCTGTCCACCCCAGGAGCTTCTCCCCGGGGCACTACGGAGCTCTTAGAGGAGCTTTGTGCAAAAAGGTGGAAATGCAGACACCTGACAGCCTGAAGGATCGTTGTCCCTTAATGGCTTTTTGAGAACCAGCCTTATTATGATGGTTTGAGAACCAAACATTTAGTAGCAAAAGGCTGGGTTAATTAACACGGGCAGAACGGCTCAGCTGGATCTGAGCGTCTGTGGGGTGGACTTCCCACACTCACTGATGACAGCGGCTCCAGAGTGGAACCAGTGGAAACAGGCAGAAGAGAGGAATCATCAAAGCGTTGGTGCTGAACCTGTTGGAAGCTGCGACACACACACACACACACACACACACACACACACACACAGCAGGCTGAAGTACCCTCTGAATGATCCCCCGCAGCACCGCGATCAGAAAAGGAAGCAGACACAAACGCTGCTTCAGTTCAGACTGACCTCTGAATATTCTCCTCTGAGGCCGATGTAGTACACCCGGGTGCTCTCTGCTCCAAAGTTCCTCGAGATGTGGATGGAGAGGTGCTGAACGCTGGAAAAACGAGCGATCCTAGACACGGACACAGAACGAGAGGCGCTTCAGTTAAAGGCAAAGGCTGCACGAATGCAAAGGTACTCAAACAACATGGTCTCAGTGTGAGCGTTTTAGACACAATATTGCACAAGTGCATTAACAGAAGCTGAGAGTAGGACGGCGTAAGTATCACGAGTGTGACTCCTCGTCTTTGAAACACTTTTTTCCCAGACTGCATTTCACAGCATCAGTCCTCCACCAGCTTGTGTTTCACCAATATGAAGTAAAGACCAAACCAAAAGACAAAACGAATGCATTGATTATGGCTGTCACCATCTCTGAAAAGCATCGTTGTAATTTAATTAAAATTTCCATTAAACGCAGCACCCTGCTCCCAGCTGGTCGGTGCTGTGAGTCTGGTGTATTTTAACGGAAACCGGCATCTTTCCTCGACTCTTTGAGAGTGGTTAGAAGAGTCCACAGATAACCAGCCAAAGTGATCAAACGTGAGTGAAAGTGAAAGGAATCTGAGTGGGGAAAAGTGAAACCAAAGATCCAAACAGGACGATTTCAGCAGCGTGGAAGAAGAGTGTTTCAGCCAGTGGCAAAAAAGCATTTTCTGCCATCCGTAAGTCAACGTTTCGCTTTATCGCTGCAAAAATTTAGACTCAGGCGTTTTGAGAAATTTTGAGATAACCCAAAATGTGTTACAGTTGGCCACAAAATGCTCGTACAGAGGCTCAAACAGGCTTCCACATATTAGTGACCTGCAGTGATTGCTGGCCCTCAGCGGAGCCTGCGGAGAGCTTCCCAGACCATCGTCTGCATGTCGGAGCCGTTTACTGTCAAACAAACAACCTGTGGGTCGTTCGGCCAGTCTGAACATACAAAGAGTTTCTATGAAGTGATGCAAAACAGAGCCAAAAGCAATGAGAAGTGTCCACTGCAGCCTCCGTCTGCACCTCTGACGCTGCTCTCTTATCTTTAACGTTTCCCCCACTCTTCTCCCCTTCACGGCGAGCGCTGCCGTCGCTCCCTTTTCAACCAGACAGCGTTCGACCTGCGCACAACGTCATCCCCTCTGGGGTGCGTGCTGTTCATTTACTGAGGACCGCACACAAGCACGTCGACACACGAAAACCTTCGCTCTCCATAGCCAAACACCTTCTCAAACACAACACTGCTCAGCACCACTCCTGGGAGCTTCCCATGCAGACCGCACCTCCCTGAGCCTCGGCTGTTTCCTCCGAGCGGCCGATACTGCGGCAGCCGGTGCATGAAAAAGCACACATCAACACGCACCTTCTGCACAACGGGGGAGACGCAGGTGGTATCTTACAGAGCGCCTTCATGTGCGAGGTGAAAACGTGCTGGAAAACCGGCTTTTCGTGGGTCCACGGAAAAGTTAGAATAATGTGATCGGGATGTGTAAACTTAGCCTGAAATGTCTGTTTAACACGAGCACTTCAGTGAGTGGCATCGTGCGTCCTGCAGCCATTAAACTCTTCCACAGGAAGCTTTACATCCATCGTTAACACTTTCTGGAGTGCGGGAGCTTTTTGTGTTTTTACTGTGATCTGAGCTCTCACTTTGTTGGGTACTCCAGCTCAGCGCCAGGATCTCTGTTGAGTCTGAAAGCTTGTTCAGGTTCTCTGCCGGTGTCGTCGAAGGACATCTGAGGGATGTTCTTGTAGCTGAAAAGACACACACACACACACACACACACACACACACACACACACACACTACACACACACACACACAAAAAAAGGCCAACAGGATAAATGTAACCAGAAGATGCTGCATCCAAGTTAACTTACAATCAGGTAGCTAATTTTCTCCTTTCTTAAATAGATGACGCGTGAAGTCAAACTTGAAAAACCGACTCTGGGTCTGTTTTCCTGCAATGACTCAGACACGAGCACTCACAGTCGTATCTCGGCTGGATGAGAGCTATCGTCTTCACCGGAGATGATGATGCCTTTTAGCTTCACGCTGCCCGTAAAACTGAAAGAGACGACACACAGATGCTTTGGTACCGGCGTACACACACACACACACAAACACACACACACACACACACAAACACACACACACAAAGAAGCAGAGAAACGCCAAGCTGTGAAAACAAAAATTACAAGCATAAACGCGTCAGTCTGAAATTACGACGCCGGGGGCTTAAAGTTTATATGACTGATGAAAGGGGACCTTTGCTGCTGATTTCCAGCATTTTGATTCAGGGACTCCACTACGGCTTCATTTAAGACAATCCTCCTTCATTTAATGAATCTATTCAAAACCAAGATCCTAAAATACCCAGAAGCTTTCTAAGAATCCCAATAGTCCGGCGTTAATCCCATAAAGATAAAAGATATTCACAGAGCATTTTAGCGCTTACATAAGCTCCTAAGATGGAAACTGTGAGAAGCGGGGACGCCGACTTTAAGAGGCCGAAGAGTTTCTTAAGCAGAGAGAAAAGGTCAGAAAGACAAAGAGAGGAAAAAAAACCCCATACTTCATTTTTAAGGGATCCAATCACCTCTGATGTAACGAGGCAAACTGAACAGCTGATTGATTTACAACCCTGACATTTACAGGCCAAGTTAGAAGATTCTTATGTTTGTGAACGCAGGCCCTGATTAAACCACAGCCTCTCCGCCCCCCTTTCACCTGACTGACCTCTTTCAGGAAGCCTGCTGAGGGGCAGCTGTGAGCTGTGCTTCATTATTTGAAACTTTGAACATGTTTGATATGAACTTCTAAGACTACAAATTAAATTGATACATGAAAAAAAATGTGGAAAACAAATCATTTGTCATTTATCAACTCAGCAGCAACTCTTTGACCAGTTCACCTCCTAATGATGCTACAGGGACGCGGCGTGCAGCGAGAGAAACGCTGGCACGATGATGGCGCTAAACAACAAAAGAGGAAGGTGTTACTCACCATCTTTGGGGACCTTTTGTTTAATTTGACAAATGAAATAAAGCTCATAAAATACAATAAATATAAAATTAAAAACTAAGACGTCAAACTGGTGAGGAGGCAGGGGTTCAGGCTAACAGCGATGATGATGATGATGATGAGTTTAGGACTTACGGGATGTTGAACAGCAGCTCTTCGTCTGCGTCGCTCTCCACGAACTGCGAGCAGAAAAACAAGGCGTGAGTTCTGGGCTGCATCGTTGTTACAGAGAGTACAGGCTGTCTGATCAGGAAGTCACCAGTTCAGCGCTGGACTGTAACCTGATGAAGAGCTTTTCAAGCTCTCAAACTGAAAATGTGCTCAGTGTGAAAATGGGATGCTTTTTTTTAAAAAAAAACAAACAAAACAGACATGACTGTAAACTGTAAAGTCCCGGGGGCTTCTCGCGAAGCTCACTGAGGCAAATCAGGTTTATTTTTGAAAACACTTTATAAACGATTATGAAAATACGAAGTCAACAAAGTGTTTTTGGATCTGCGAGACAGTGTGAGAGGTTTCATTAAAGCCCCCGTTGAGCTCAAAGAAACTGCACTGAGAAATTCTAAAACCTGAGGGTAGAAAACTGCCAAAAATCACCTCATGATCTCTAAATGTTTCATGTTGTCTGAGCAACGGCTGCTGAGCCATTCCTTTATCAATCAAGTTGAGAGAGAACTTAACAACAAACTGCCGCAGCTCCCAGATCTCCTGTGCAGAAGTCTCTCTTTGGGTCTCATCTCTGAACATCTTTACATCTTGGTGTGGCTGCTTGGGGGGTCATATGGTCATTTTATGTATATTTGTGGTTGCTTTGCACCTCTGTGCACTGATGGGTTTCATCGGGATGTGCTGTGGTCACTTGATGCACCTTGTTTTGCTTCTTTTGGTCTTCTGTCGGACTCTGAGGTAACTTTGTGTCCATCGCGCCTCTTTTCTGTCTGTTGGTGGTTAGTTTGTATCTCACATTTGTTGCTTGGGGTCAGCTGACACGTCTCCGTGGTCATTTTACAGACATCTGTAGCTGTTTTCTGTCTAATGGCAGTCCTTTGTGATCATTTTTGGCCTCTGTGTAGTAATATTACGCTTTATTTTGATAATTTATGGACACTTTACGCACCTGTGGGTTTTGCGCGCGCCTTCCTCGTGGTAGGCCCCTTTACAAACCAATCTATAATCAATAAGTTACCTTAACAAATCAAACTCTGAGAAGCTGCTGACCTGATGAGCAGACCGAACCTGCTGCCTCTCCTGCACCTCTAACCCCCGGTAAAGTTTTGTTTGGATGCTGCGCAGTGCGGTCGGGAACGGGGAGAGGCTCTGCGCGGCCGTTACCTTGTCCCGCTCCTTCCGCTTGTCCCATGGTTTGAACACCAGCTTGCCATCTCCGTCCCGGCTCTCGTTGAGACACTGCAGCTTCTCCAGGTCGATCCGCTGAAACAGTCCGTACTCCAGGCCCCTCTCTGCGGGCTCATGCTCACCCGCGCACCCGCAGCCGTGCCCGTGACCATGACCGTGCCCGTGCCCAGACATCGTGGCCGCTTTCCGTTACTGACCGCCGGGAGAAATAAAACGGGTCGTTCACGCTGAAGCGTTTTTATAACGTGAAATGAGCTCAGCAAGTTTCAGCTTGGAAGCGTGTGACGAACTGACATCTGCGTCAAGCGAAGCGAAGCCACGAATCAGCTTCCGGTACGAGGGTTTCAAAATAAAACTAAGGGTTGTGAAAAAAATAAAAGGAAACTTCGTGTTGTTTCTCATTCAGAGAGGAAAATTGTAGTAAATATTCATTTTTTAAAGTATTTTTTATTACTTTTCCACACCTCACTTCATTTACTTTTCTCTCCCACTCACTGATTGCCTCATGCGTTCCTTTGTCATCTGATTAAGAGCACCTGTCACACCTTAATTAACGGCTGCACTACTTCCCTTTCTCTCAGCTCCAGTAAATGAGTTTCTTATTCATTATTTCTTAACCAGTATTTGTTATTTCAAGCAATCACTTTATTTATCTTTATGTGAATTTGAGCACGTCTAACTTTGTTTTTTTCTTTGTTTCCCAGAAAGTCCACGTGTCCACAAAAAAGTAAATAAATATTTGTTCACTGAGACATAATAAGATAAGATAAGATAAGATAAGATAAAACTTTAATGATCCCACGACGAGCAATGGAAAAACAGAAAAACACTATATACATAAAATATATATCAATATCAATACACATATACATATATAGACACACATCAAAACACTATATACAGATATCAAACACACTATATACATTTGTAGCCGGTAAGGTACACAGCATACACGTATGCGTTATTGAGTGAGAGTGTAATAAATAAAATGTTTATGTACTGTATGGATAAAATGATGGCAGTGGAGGTAAAGTGTCCAATTGATTCATGACATCATGATGACATCATGTACAGTCTAACTCCTGTTGGGATGAATGACCTGCCAAAGCGCTCCTTCCTGCAGCGAGGGTGTTTCAGTCTCTGACTGAAGGAGCTGTTCAGCGCACCCACGGTCTCATGCAAAGGGTGATGGGGGTTGTCAATAATGGATGTCAGCTTTGCTAACATCCTCCTTTCACCCACCGCCATGATGATTGTAATCATACATTATGATGGCAGACACCTCTGAGCCTCCAAATTACCAATAACCATGAGAAAAGCAGGAGATGAGACAGCTGCTCTGTTTGCTGTGATTTTCTCTCATGTGAGTTTTGCTGTGAAGTAAAAAGAAAAAAGAAAAAGCTAATTTAAAAATCAAAAGTAATGCAATATTTTTAAAGCCCTGAATATAAACAGGATGAAAGTGCATCTCTAGAGTTGTTGTATGTCTGTGTTTTGTGGCCCAGTAATGAAGATCCTTTAAGGTGAACAGGTTGTTTAATAGAGCATCAGGATTTTCAGGGTAGTGATGGGAATATGAAGCCTTTGATTTTTACACTTGACAGTTGGAAAGGGTTAATAATCTTAATTTTACATTAAAATTAAAAAAATTAATAAAATTTCTCCTGCACATGCTGTTTATTTCCCGTGAGTTCAGCGTGACCCCGCAGAGTTTTTGAAGGGGCCGTAAGCCAAACACTTTATTTTGAAAAGGCTCCCCACAGGAAATCGTCATCTGCAACAACGTAGCCACTTTACCAACACACCAAAAAAAAAAAAAAACCATAAGCGATGCGCTCTCTGATTGGCTCACGATTTTTACCAACAAGCGTCGATAGTGTCGCAAACTGTTTACAAGTGTCACGCAAAAATAAAAGCGACGTTTCTTCGAGAACAGACGGAAATTATAAAGTATTTATATTACCGATGCCACTAAAGGATGAAAGCGACTATTTTCAATTTAAAAATAAATTTATGGTGCAACATAAATATTCACATGAGTTTACCGGCTGATCTGACAGGTGCTTTTCAGGGGAGCAGAAAAAAATATCAAAGCTAAGGCTCTAGAAGACTAACAGCTTCACCAAATAAAAACCAATAATGAGGCTTTTGTTTTATAACCTTTGGTCACGCTGAGCCGTTTCACAGTCCCGTGAACCAGTTCACAGATTTGATTGGTTAGGTTGTTCTGGTAAGACGCAGACTAATAACCCTTCATGACAGTCATGTTGAAATCAGAGACACTTCCACACAAACATTTTTAAGGGCAAAAAGTCAATTTTAATAAAAATGACCATATAACATTTATTAAAATCTAATAAAATTACAATTTGTCATCTACTTCCATTCAGGCCCGTGTTGTGGGGTGCCAGGTCCCAGTGTTGAAAATAAATACATTTCATCATCATCACCATCATCATCATGGACTGCAGCTGCAGACAACTTATCATGGTTCTTCTTCCTACTCCCCCCTCACTCGATCGGTTTGTCACAGTGAAGCAGATAAAAACAGGGAAGCACACATTGGACAGCAGGGAAACGTGATCTGAAGCCACAGGAGGGTTAAAACGAGTCTACGCCGCCGCGCATTCGTCTGCGATATCAACTTAGCCCCATGCATTTGTAAAAAAAAAAAAAGAAAAAAGAAAAAATGCACCGGGCAAAACAGTTTTCAAGTCTTTCATCGTCCAGCTTACGTCTCAGGTGTCGGGACGTGCATCATGCAAGCGATTAAGAGACAAAACGAGAGTAAAAGTTTCCCACTGTAGTGTTTCATTTGGTCATAAGGGAAAACAACAGCTGACTGTTTTAAACTTGGAGCCTTTTTCTGTCCCTTACAAGGAAAAGATTAACACTTCAGGACAACATGCTTAATTCTAGTTTGATTTCAAGACCGATACAGCTCCCATCTGTCGTATAATAAATACAAACCGTCAGCACAAAGACTGGAACCAAAGGGGGAGAAGCAGACGGGGGTGCTTTAGTAGGAATGTTACTTTGTATAAAATTATGTGACTAAATTAAGGTGTTGCATCTTGTTCTGGTCACAGCAGTGTCACCTTTTCTCTCAGCATTTTTAAAAAGGTGAAAATCTGAAAGAAATCGATTAGTGGAATCAGTCACAGACTGTATATAAAAGATGGACGTGGACATCGTGACATCACCCACTGTTTAGTGAAGTCTTGAGCTGCGCGTTTTGGCTGTCGCTATTTTTGTGTTTTGAAACTCGGGTGGCAATCCAAACGTAGGCTCGCCTTAAAGCACACCCTGCTTTACCCTCTTTTTTGACTAATGCAATAATAATTTACTGCCTAAAGCTTATGTTGTATTCATTAAGATTTAAAACTAGGAACCGAGTCCATAAACTCATCAGGAAACTGAGTTCACTGATCAAGTGAGAAGAAGGGCCATCTTCTCATAGACTTCTATACAATCTGAGTTCAGATACGCCCTCTGCTGGCCATTCAAAAGAATGCAGGTTCAAGGCACTACATCTTTTCTAAAATGTACACATTTTCTATGGATGTTTTGGCTGTTAATATCTACAAATTTACACATTAATTAATGATATTTAAAGGTTCTGCTGGGCAGATTTTGTTACCAGGCTGGCCGCTCCCCTGTTTCCAGTCTTTGTGCTGCTGGAGAGAAACTGATCTTCTAATCTAACCTCGCAGCAAAGATTTCCCCCCGAAACGTGCGACTCTTTCTTTAAAAAACGTCTGCTGGAAAACACGAGTCAGTAACAGGCTGTGTGTGTTTGTGTGTCCTTTTACTGTGTGTACCATCGTTTAGGATTCAAATATTTAAGACCTGCAAAACAGACGTCACCACAGAAAAAACAAAGGAAAAAAAAAAACAGAAAAAAAAGGAAGTTAACCATTTTGCCACAAATACTGCAAAGTTCATGTGATGTGTGTGCGGGGCTGAAAGTGTGTGTGCAGGGTCGGAGGGTCTCCAGTCCAATTCCGCTAATTAAAATCACATATAATACATTCAGTCTCTTTCACACTATCGGCGGGAGAATCTGTTCTTGAATGCTTTGATAGTTTTGGCCATCATGGGGGCGATTTCTGCAAACAGGAACAAATGGTTTGTTAGAGTTAAAAGACAAAAAAAAATTCTCAATAACAATTTCAGCAAGACTTACTTTTGACTTGAGGCTTTTCTCGGGCGACGTGTCCTCCTCCTCCTCCTCCTCCTCCTCCTCCTCCTCCTCTCCTCCGCTCGGTGCAGAGAAGCGGGACGAGCCAGCAGGAGGAGGGTTGCTTTGCGAGGAAGAAGAGCGGCTCGATTCTCCGGAGTAGTCTATGGTAGCCGGTCTTATTCTGAAGGACACAGGACGAGAAGCACTGTGGTGAATTTAAGAGAAAAAACTGCCCTCTGGCTGAAAGCAGACGTAGAGAGAAGATCTTCCTCAGATTTATCTCTGATGTTTATCAGTTTAATCCTGATTATTCTTTACTCACTTGATGGGAGCTGCAGCCACGGTGGAGGAGGCTGTGGAACCGCTGGTGGTTCCAAACTTCTCCTGTCGGCGCCGAACGTCACGTGGCGGCTTGGCGGCAGAGTTGACGTACGCCATCTTAACCTGGCGTCCTGCCGGAGGAAACAGCGCTCTCGTTCAGACACTCGACTCGTCACAAAAACTGCACAAACGATCGTCTTTTTCCCGAGCGACTAAAAGCTCGTCCCACCTTTGGGTTTGTTGGCGTGCGCAGACGAGATGTTCTGCGTGAGCATCCTCAGTCGCTCCTCGCGCTCGTCGTGCAGCCTCAGGTACATCTCCCTCCACGACTCGTACTCCTGCGGAGACTCCCGCTTGAAGTCGCGATTACAGTGACGCATCCACAACTCGTCCGAGTCCTCCGTGAACCACTGAAAGACGACGAGAAGAAAATTCAGAAAGGAACGTGTACACCGGCGAGGATCAACGCAACTCCTCACGACGTAACGAGACACTCAACGTCTGAACAGGTGATTCATTTTTTCTGAAACATTTTGTGGCGACAGAAGAGAAGATTTTATGATAAATAACTGCTTTAATTTGCCACAGAAACAATAACTGAGGACAACTTCTCAATAATATAAACATCTACTTTCTATGCAGAGACTGTGGCAAACAATAACAATGAGTGTAAATGTTATTATAATGTTTTATTACTGTAATAAGTTAAACATCTCTGTGGAAGTGGAAGCATCTCTGGAGTCTTCTTCAAAAGAAGCCCGTGTGGAGGCTTTAGCGTGGTTGGGGGTATTCTTAACTTTAAACCGTTACACTGAGGCTGTTTTCGCCCCTCCCAAAGACAACCTGAAGGTTAAGTTTTGAGGTTAGATGTTCAGTGAAGTCTGGCACGTTACCTGGTTGCTCTGCTCGATGCGGTACAGCTGCTCTGGAGTGCATCGCTCCAGAACCGGCTCCAGGATCTCAAACGGCACTCCTCCCACCTCAGCGATCGCTGAAAGAGCACAGAGGCGCCGTAGACGCAGGTTCACCCTCTTTTCTCACGTGAACACGCCACTGCAGAGCGAGGGGACTTTTCATATTGACCTACAGGGGGCGCTCTTTCATTCTGTACTGCATACGTGGAAATCCACACAGAGTTTAATGCACCTGATGCACCCTGTGATGATCAGAGTGAACGTATCACACTGAAGCCACCACAGAAACCAGTGTTGCACCGTTCAGCAGTGTGCATTTGTTTTAACCACCTGAAGATGAAAGATGGGCGGAGCTCAGGTAAGGACCCCAGATGAGTCAATACTGACTTTCAAAGATTGTGGAGATCTTCAGCTGAACTTTATGCTACACCTACACCGACCATCAGAGTGAAAAAGTCTGAGCCTGCACGCCTCCTTCAAAAATGCCCGAACTGAGTCCCTGCAAGGTTACTCGAGTTTTGCAAACGCACAGCAGAAACTGAACCTTCTCAAATTCCGAGACAGCGTTTGGTAAAAGTTTCGTGTTTAGTGAGACTGCACATGATGTCAAGTGTTTGTAATTAAATCAACCTCAATCAAAACAAACAAACAAAAGTCTGCAATCATCGCTAAATATTTTCAAACAATAAAAACTGAACTGAGACCAGCAAACCCACCCTAAGTAAATAAAAACACTAAAACATAAAAACATGCTAAACGACACTTTAGATCAAATTAGCTTTAACACATGTTCAAACGGCTTCACTGAGCCCTCTGACCCCCCTGCAGCGACACACGCTGCGTATCTGAACTCACAGTCTATGTTGTTCTGCAGGACGCGGATGCACTGCTCGTACAGCGTCATCATCCTGGGCAGGTAGGCGGTCTTCGACCCCGAGTAGACCACCATCTTGGAGTTGAACCGCTTGCCCGTGAAGCCCGCGTCATCTTCTTCACTGTAGACAGGAACTGAAAGCGAAGCCAGAAGGGAGTGGAAGTCAGAGCATGCCTGGAGGCAGAGGATGAGGAAGAGTGTGTGCAGATATGCTGACACCGACGAGCAAAATCACTTGAAACTACGTGTGTGACCGCAAACGCCACGCGGGGTTTCAGAAGTGCACAGATACAGACGGAGGAAAAGAACAATCATTGAAGACAGCAGAGAGTCTCCAAAGCAAACCTGCACATCAGCCACAATCACACTAAAGTTCCTACATGACGCAAAGTGAGAGGTTACCTCAAAGTTTAGCTACGAGTATTTGTTTCTTAGTTATAAGTTAAAGACAAAAATGTTTTAGACACTTAATTAATGCACAAATACAGGCACAGAGAGACTCCGGTAAGGGTCCACCCTTTCCAGTCTGTGCCTTCAGAAATAAGGACTGCGACAGTCTCACCTTTGCGTCTCTGAGGGGACAGCGGCGTGACGTCGATGGAGGGCAGAGGTCTGTAATTGGGCTGAATCGCTGGCAGCGGGATTTCAGGAAGAGTCGGCACAGCTTCAACCACCTGTGATAAGAAATTATTTAACCCAAAAGCAGCGAGTGCAGTCAAACAAACAGGGAGCCCAATTCCACAGGACATGCAAACAAAAGTCTAAATATGATAGAATAAGGAGCATAAATCTGACATGATTACTGCTGTTATGATAGGAGATGGCAAACATTAAACCTGCACAATAACAGGATGCAGTGATATGAAAATAGCAGGGTAAAGTGAGGGGTTTGAGCTGCTGCCTTGCCCCTTGTGCCTCTGTGATGGCGAACTTTCAACTTGTTTTTCTTTTTAGGGAAATGAAAAAACTAATTGGGGGGGGGGGTGCTGTGGTTCGTATTTCTTGGTCTGCATCACCTTGACAGTGGAGTTATCTACTGTTGCTAGGAAACAAAAATCCCACAAAATAAAAGCAAAACGAAGCTTTCTGGGAAAAACGCCGCCAGCCTCAAGGCTCTCACAGACACGAGGTTCGCACCAGCACGACAGCATCGGAGTGACTTCTAGGACCACTGCGGCTATTTTAATTCCACGAATGAGCGGATTAACCCTAACCCTAATCAAATCACAGTTAGGGGTCACTGATCATCATCGAGTTACACCTCAGAGGGCTAACCTGTGATCTAAACATATTACTTAGAGTTGTGGGGAATCATAAAGGCAGTTTTTCACACTTGATTAAGCAAACAATGAACTGAAAATGGGAAACGTTAGCTGCAGTCTTTCCTAAGCTTCAGCTATCGCTCACTCCAAAGTCAGAAAGATCCTAAAAACTGAAGCTGGATCACCGGCTTAAATATTGATCCGTGCTTACATAAACGCGGATCACTGTCAGGCAGCAGTTTCTTTTACAGTCATGAACATGAAATTCAGTTTTTCTCTTTGTTTCAAAGTGATAAAAAAAGAGTTTTGACCCTCTTGCGTTTCTCTGGTGTCGGCGCCGCTGACGATGAGCTGGAGCCTGAATGCGTCCTCTTGGAGCTCTGAGCGCCGTTCGCCTTCCGTGCTTTGGAGGAGGAGGATGAGGAGGCGGCGGAGGAGGAGGAGGGTGCAGGCGGAGGTGTTTGCGTGCGATGGGAGGACGACGTCGACGTAGAGGAGTGAGACGGCCGACTGTGCGATGAAGACGAGGATGGTAATGGCTTCTTCTTCTTCTTGACGGACGATGGGGCGTCGTATGTGAGGAAGGACTCAAAGGACATGGTGGGCGCCTCGAAGTCCTCTTCTTCCTCCTGAGATGGAGAGTCCTTTGGCGCTCGTGGTCGCCCTGGAAGATGAAGAGCATAATTTATTACACCGTACTAACTCCCTATAACATATTTAATAAATGACAAATATAAAATAAAGACTATAATTCATACTTTTGATTTAACCTTGATTGAACCTCCTCTGTCGGGGAGGTCGAGCTGAGTTTATGGTCACCACACTGGTTGTGTTATGTGTCAACATGTTTATAGTGATGATTAATGTTAGCATCACTGCGGTAACCTGTCAGCACTCAAAGTTATAATTGTAAAGTTGTAATTTTCATCTCCGTCTCCATAATCCAGAAAGCTCTGAGCTCCAGTAAAGCCCGACATGATCGCGCAGTAACGTTCGCACCAGGTTACACCCAGAATCTCGGTGACATCGAAGCACATCTGGTTACTGCTCATAAAACGACAGCTTGACCCGGATCGGTCTGGGTTGAGGCCCATTAGGCGATCGCACCATTTTAATCAGTGCTTTAGGAGGAGTAGCGATTCTGGTGGACGGATGGACGGACGCCTCGTCGTGGAACAAGCTCTTCGACACCCCATGACGGCAGCTCCGGCCTCACCTTTGGTTGGCGCCGCCTTCATAAGAGCAACGACAGAGAGCGTAAACGGGCTTCAGATTCTTCGGGTTGTGACGTGTGTGTTTGAAAGCCTCCCCAGCGCAGCGCCTCTTCTGTCATCAAACCTGAGCTACAGCGAACGACTTCATATCTCTACGTCAGTTTGTGCTTCCCGCCCACTCACCTGGGCGCTAGAGGCCCTGAGATGGAAGGACGACTTACTTTAGTTACTTGTTAAAAAGTAAAGGATACTGCACTGCACTGTATAGGTGGAACAATGGTTAGTACTGTTACCGCACAGCGAGAGGGTCGCAGGTTCAAACCCTTCTGTGTGCAGTTCGGATCTGCTCAGCTTCCTCCCACACCGGCTGTTTTTACCAAGAGACCCTTCAAAGAGCTTCTGGAGCTAAAGCATTTTACTTCCTGCTTACACAAAGGTAATAATCATAAACGTCTGCAGCTAACAGAATAAAAGGCTAATTTCAGAAAGTTGGAACCACATAAAACCACCACATGCTTCTTTGATCATTCAGACAGTGGCTAATCTCCATTACTGACTAATCAATTCATTGTTGAAAGGCCATTTAAAACAGGTGTAAACTGGACAAGCTTAAGGTGATGTCTAATATTTTAATGTTGCATGAGTTTAAATGCCCTCCATCTTCTACCATTTATCTGAGTCTGGTTCATGGGAGCAGCAGTCCAACCACTGAAGACCTCCCTCTCCCCAGCCACTTCCTCCGGCTCATCCGGGGGGACACCGAGGCGTTCCCAAGCTGGCCGAGGGCATCCTGGGTCTACTCCAGGGCCTCCTCCCTGTAGGACATACCTGAACACCTCACCTGGGAGGCGTCCAGGAGGTATCCTAGTCAGATCCCTGAACCACCTTGACTGGCTCCTTTCAACGTGTCCTCACCCTCCCTCTAAGGGGGAGGCCACCACCCTTCAGAGGAAACTCACTTCTGCAGCTTGAATTTGTGATGTCGTTCTTTTGGTCTGGAGCGCGTGACCACAGGTGAGGGTCGGGCTCTCGGCTCTCTCCAGCATGCCGGTCAGTACGGCGTCCACATCGGCGCACTTTAAATTATGATGGCATTATCAGAATTCTTGGCTCTTAATCAATATCGATCGCCTAATCAATGAATCACCCGCCTCGTACATTTCAGCTTCATTTCTAAGAACGCGCACGCCTGACGCTTCACAGCGGCGTGCTGTGGTTAATGAAGAAAAGCAGGAAACAGTTTCATTTCGTCACTTCCTGTCAGCAGTTTCCCGGCTCTCTCAGCTCCTCAGAACAGGACGCCGATCAGAGCTGATAAAAACACACAACCTTCCTGCTGCACCGAGCTGCAGGATCCCGTTTAGCCTTCTGATAACTGACAGTTAAAGACCGCAAACATCGTCATTATATTTAAGAAAAAAGCAGGTTTCTAATGAGAATAACTGGTTTTTGGTTTTGGCTGTGATGTGACTAACAGACCTGCCATCTCATGGCTTATTTCCTTCATAGACCTTTTTACAGTATAACAGGACCATATCTATTTATGCATAAACTGTATTTATAGGTTTTTAGTGAACAGGAGGTCGTGATGCGTGGCTTAAATTGTCTGTGTTATCCAGACGTGTAATATTCGCGCTCAGCCTCTCGGTCCACGGAAAAATATTCTATTCATACACATTTCCCCAAAAGTAAGTCTGACATATTTGGTATTTGGATCATTTGGGATCTCTGGAGGAATCTGACCTCCAGATTAAGCCCTGCTACAAGGTAACTGAGTACCTAATTATTGTTTCCTGGAGTGGGCGGAGCAGCTACCTATACAGACAGGTGTTGCGGTTCTTCTGAAGAAGGTCACACTCACCATCGTCTCCTCCTTTCTTCTTCTCCTCCTTCCTGCCGTCGTGCGTGCTCGACTTCTTGTTGTGTTTGGCAGATTTCTGTACCAGACTCTGATGCGTCTCTCGATCGCCGCTGCGCTTCTTCCCCTGACCTCCTCCGCCTCCTCTGTCACTACTTGTCTGTGCGTGGCGTTGCCGTCGCTCCTCGTCCCTGTCCCTGTTTCGGTCGCCGTGGTGATGGTGGTGGTTCTTGCTGGGTTCTTTGTTCGGTTTGGTGTGGCGGACGTCTTTGCGAGAAGGAAGGGGAAGGGGAGGAGGAGGCGGTGGCGGGCTGGGCTCAGGTTCGGGCTCAGGGCTGTCGTATTCGTCTGAGTGATATCCTCCGTGCTGTGGGGGGCTGTACTGGTCGTGTTGAGGGGGTGAGGGCGAGTAGCTGGCGTGGTAGCCTCTCTCTTCCTCTTCCTCCTCTATGTAGGAGCGGTCTTCCTCAGGGGAGGGCTCTCGGGCACGTCTGTGGCCTCCTCCGCCGCTCACATCGTGGCCTCGAGAGTGTGTGTGAGGCCTGGAGGCGTGGCTGTTGGGCCTGAGGAAGAAACACGGAGACAGAACTTATGAGTTTTTGCAGGTGACTGCCGTTTTCTTTTAAAGGTTTCCCGCCCTGGAAAGTCTCCATTACACAGGCTCAGTGCAGGAACAGAGTAATAAAGACACATGAGAGCTAAACACCGCTCCGCTCAGCGTTACCGCCCACATGTCGAGGCACAGGTGTGCAGCCGGTACCTGTCTGCAGACTGAGGAACCAGTTTCTTCCATTTGGCGACGAGACCTTTCGCCACCTCTCCAGCTACTTCGTGTTTCCTGAAGGAGTTCACGGTCTTTCCCACTCCAGTTTCCTGCAAAGGAAATACCCAGATTTTACTGCCGGGCTTCGGCAGCTCCGGACGAGCGAATGAATTTGTCAAAAACGGGTCCAGACTCCGCTGATAAATGCTGACAGAGCGAGGCGGGTCAAGCAGGTGAGGTTCACACACAGGAGTGAAGCCGTCAACCTGCTGCACGCTCATCTCATCATTTCAGTGTTTTACCTGGAATATTTTAACCCCCCACCCCCATCCCGCCAGTTCGGAGACGATGAAGCGACACATCCTTACCACCAGTATGTCCACAGTCATAGGAAGCTCCCCCAGTCTTTTGAGAGTCTTCAACAGCTGGAAGAAAAACATTAGAGGAAGAGTTTAGAGGAAGAGTGCGGTAACAAAATCAGTGCCGATTCCACTGCTGAGCTTTACAAATTCGAAGCAGTAACACTGCCTATCCCCGTCTGCTTCCCTGTACCCAAGTTACAATGGTGGGTGCTTATATTAGACACGGCCAGAGATTCAAATACTGCAGACGTGAGAACAGAAGCCCCACCGAGCTGCTGCTCAAACCTTCTGTTTGTGAGAAGCAGCCAATCAGAAGAAAGCTGGGGGAGGGGCTAAAACAGATCATTTCAGACAGAATGAACTGAGACTCGGTTTAAAATAAACTAGGATTATTCTGAACCGACGTTAGTAGGTGGCTGCTAGGCAACATAATGTCATCAGAGCATAGATAAGAACCTTCAGAGGCCCAAAGTTAAAATGTGGGACGCTGTCTGAATATGTGGGACGAGTGTGTGTGTGTGTGGGGGGGGGGTCATAACTATGTGGGACGCCTGCTCACCCTTAATATAACAAACTGAACGGTGCTCATCTGTATCATGAGTAAAGCTACCAGGGGGAGTTAATCTTTATTCATTAGTTTGTGGCATTTCCTCTGATTCCATCATAATAAATAAAGAACATAAATCAAGAACCAGGTCTCATGTTCTGTATCGCTGTTCTAGATAATCTCTGCAGAGTCGTCACAAATAACACAGGCATGATTTACTCCTTTGTCTTTGCCTTAAAAATCTCCCACACTGACTCTAGTTTAAAGAAAGGATGTGCAGGGATCCCCACTGAAACCCAAAGACGGGTGCTGACAGCACAGTTTGGATAGTCGGAACAATAGAAAACAGCATTCAAAGACAATGGAATCAACTAAACATGCTGGGAAAACTATTTAAATTAAATAAATTACATTAATTTATTTTAATTCATCAGCTGGACAAAAACGGCACAGGTGTGTTAAGCTAAATCTCTGCTCATTCAGAACACAGTGGGCATAAATGTCTCAGGATGACCTTTGGGAATCACCTTCCTGCCACCTTTGTCACTGAGTCTGAGTAGATAACCTGCTGCTGCTGGCTGACAGAGACGATTATGTTTACCACACAAGATTCAGCTTTGAATTCACATTCTGGGGGTTAAAATGGCTCATTGTTGAGGTTTTTTTTTTTTTTTTACTAATCAAGTCCTCTAATTCTTTCATACTTTCCCATAGAAGTGTGTTTTGAGCTGCGACTCAAAGGAAGTGACTGACGCTGCAGCCTGATCTCCTCAGGCAGACTGATGGGGGGGCCCAGAGGTTTCATTCGGGCCCCTGGAACAGACCAAAGTCCTCCGCCTGAGGATCTCAAGGTGCCGCTGCAAATGCTTCAAAAAGGTCCGAGATGTATCTCAGCCACAAAGGGCTTTAAAAGCTAATCAGTAAAATCTTAAATCTACACTAAAACCTGAAGGCTGTTACAGTCATGCAGATATAATGAGACAAAAACATGGATAATAGTCAGAGTGTCTTTAAATGTTAAAACAGACCTGAATTTGGAAATATTCTCACAAACTTTAGGCTGCTATAAAATCAACAGCTAAGCTTTTATTTTTATTTATTTTTAAAGAGCCTGTCTATTATGCAGCCAGTAGTTTGGGTCACAGAGGGAAGGGTTTGTGGTTTTTCTGTGTTGCTGTTTTGTTTTGTGTGTTTCTCCTGCAGAGTCTAAGTGATTAAAACGACTGCCACACCATAACTCATTATATATTGACGCTGGAAAAAGAAAGAGCCCGTTAAAGCTGATTTCCATGCATTTCCTCCCTGAGATTTTCTCAGTAAGGAGGCTCCATCTGCTCCGCGGACCTGCTTTGAGCGAAACCTGCAGCTGCTGCCTGACTCACACCGTCTGCACTCAGCTCTGCGCCATCGAAGCCGAAGGCTGAGGTGGCCTAACGCGGCAGAGCCGCTATAAAACCCACTGCCCTCCTCATTTTAGTGTCTTTTTGCAGTAAAATGTTCGCTTCTGCGGCTGGGTTGCGCTCAGCAAACGCACCACACGCGTCCACGCTGCATTGTTACGCACCAGCAGTAAACAAAGGCGAAGCCAGGAGGCCGTTTGTCATCATGCACACGCTTTCACCACCAGTTTTATTTCGCAGTAGACTCGGGGTTTGGGTTGAAAGCAGCAGCCCAGCTTCAGTTAGCCCGAATCGGGTAAATCCCGGAGGCCTGCCGCCGCTGAGCTGTCACTACTTTCTAACGTTAGCTAGCAGCACGGCTAATGGCTGCGCTGGCTTCGAGTTTGGCTTTTGGGTCAAACGTGCGGTGTTTGGAGCGCTGGCTTTAATAAACGAAAGATCATCAATCGGTGGGTGTTTATAACGAGCTGACAGCCGTTACCGTGAGCTGAAAACGAGGGTTAAACGACTACGTTATAACAAGTTAAAACCCCTTAATTACTGTGACGTCCCGCACGGTGCCTTCACGGGCTGTCAGACATACGGACACTCAGAAATGATTCAAAGATGTTTGTGTTGACATCCTTCAATCCTCCCGAATTAATATTGTTATAAAAAAAAGACGCGGTAAATGCTTCAAAACAATTTGATTTAACACAATAACCAATAATGCTCATTCAGCAAAAAATACTTAAGTATTTCAGCTAAATTATTGCCAAATAACACACACCTATAGTTTTGTTGCAACATTTGTACAGTGAAGAAAGTTTAATTTAAACACTGCCACAGAATTATTGTTTTCTAAGTTATCCATCTGTTAAACCTTGTATTCTTCATCTGCTTTAACTAGAGCCTGACTGAACCATCAGCTGACACCAGCTTTATTATTGGTATCTGTGTTTGCAACAGCCAATAAATGAAGGTTAAAGTGGGCGCTGACTGAAGCTATTCAGGCAGAACATAAAAAAGTAAATAAAAAACTCCATGTCACTAATGTCAGGATTTTTTTTTCTTTTGTGCATCTGAAAAAAAAAATATTGGCCATTATTTTGAAATATCTGATTTGGATTAAATCCCACAACTGTCTGCGGGTTGAACGTGAATGATTTAAACACATTAGGATGGAGTTCCTTGCAATTATTGAAGATATACTGAAATGAAGCCGAACTAAGGCTCTGAACACAATGTAATGGAAACTTATGAAGAAGTCAAAAGTCTCTAACTGCACAGTTCAAACAGGACTTCTTCTCTATCAAATATATGTTCCAATATTGATGTGCAGCTGCTTAAAAAGAGGTTTAAGCCTTTCACTAAAGGAAAAAATACCAGGACTGTTACAAATAGTCCTGAAAAGATTTATTTTTAGAATGGGTTTAATTACCAAAGGCCAAATGTACAGTCCCCCCTAAAGACCCATTTTGAGGCTGCAATAAGCATTTTAGTATTAAAACACAGACAGACACCTATTTAAATCAATAAAGGATGCATATTTTCATCAGTCTTCCTCCCTTGGTCTATATGCACACCTAGTTTACAGCTGAAGGCACAGCCTCACACATTAGTTAGAAATCACAATCCTATTAACAATATTGGTTTAAGGAGGCAGGAGTAACTGTTTATGTACCAAACACATCAACATGCAACCAGTATCATTTTTTTGGTGCATACATCCATTATCCCTACCATGAATTACACCCAGATCAAAATACCAAACATCAGCTGTGTACACAACAGATGCTGGAGATATTTTACAGTTAAATATCCTGATTTCATCATATAGAAACGCCTGATGTTAATCCTACTTTCACCAAGTCTATACTCCTAACGCTCTTTGTCTTCTGTTTATCTTACAGCTCTCATAATGCTGATCTAATCATCTGCAAATTAATCGCCCCATTTGCAAATAAAGCACCCAGTTCAGGAAGCCGCCTGCGGACGACAGTCTGAGCGGGAGTCTGAAAGGACGGAGCCGGACACCGAGCCCTGAACGCAGCATGCAAAAAAAACGTTACGACTTTCTGGGATCCGCCGCCGTGACCGCGGCTTCCTCGCGTCTCTCGGCCTCGGTCACGATTCGGGGAACGATCGGTGCTGACCACCATACGTGTCCGTGTCGACCTGCTGGGTCGTTACCTTTCGGGTCTCCTGGTTCTCCTGGAGCCGGGACTGAAGTCTCTCCACTGTTTCCAGCAGTTCCTCCGCCATGTTTACTGCTGGTACCCTGTCGCCCGGAAACTGTTTGACCCAGACGGAGCGGAGAAAGAGGAGAAATGAGACGGTTTCCGGTAACTTTAAAAATAAAGCATAATACCTGAAAAATCCCCCTCAGAATTTAGTAATGTTCATTTAAAATCGTGCCATTTATCGCAGTGGGGAACGGAAACGTGTTCCACCTATAGAACCCTATAGTTTAAAATATTTTATAGAAATTTAATAACGGGCGGAAGTACGTCAGCGCACCTGGTCCTCAGTCTGTGGCTTCACACAGGTGTCATCCATGGCCTTGCATGATTCAAATAAGAAAATAAAACATAAGGTATATTTTTGGGACATTCCTCAGTTACAGCAGCTAAAAATTGAAGTTAAACATGACAAGCTTGCAGCAGATGTCTTAACTAAGTGAAATGACACAAAGCCCGATCAATAAATAAATGACAAATAAACATCTTAATGAGCTAAAAAAAAATAAATCTCAACGCAAAATAAACACAATACAGTAAAATAAGTATAAATTCAATTATTAATTATTAGGTAATAACAATGTTGTGTGGGGGATTTTTAAGGCCTGTGAGATTCAGCACTATGGAAGAATGATGGGTGTTTTAGCAGTAGGCGCTTCAGTAACAGAAGGCCAGACATCAGACACAGGTGTAGGCCCCAGGGCAGGTACACTCACCCATCCAAATCATTGAATCCAGGTGTTCCAGCCACTTCCATGTCCACAGGTGTATAAAAGCACCTAGGCATGCAGACTGCTTCTACAACTATCAGTGAAAGAATGGGTCGCTCTCAGGAGTTCATTAAATTCCAGCGTGGTACCATGATAGGATGATACCTGTGGGATGAATTAGAGTGGAGACTGTGAGCCAGGCCTTCTCTCCAACATCAGTG
The DNA here is from genome assembly GCA_024447675.2 of Pterophyllum scalare. NCBI lineage: Eukaryota > Metazoa > Chordata > Actinopteri > Cichliformes > Cichlidae > Pterophyllum > Pterophyllum scalare. Next base: position 22,661 of record JAMQGT020015382.1, on the reverse strand, counting down.
TCTGACCTCACAGATGTGCTTCTGGAAGAATGGTCAAAAATTCTCATAAACACTCCTAAACCTGTGGAAAGACTTCCCAGAAGAGCTGAAGCTGTTATAGCTGCAGGGGGTGGACCGACATCATATTAAAGCCTCTGGATAAAGAATGGATGTTACTCAGGTTCATGTGTGTGTGAAGGTCAGACGAGTGAATGCTTTTGGCACACACACACACACACACACACACACACACACACACAGTAGGTGCAAAGATAATAGCAAATACCAATAATCAATAATACCAGTAGCATCATTCCAGGGTTGATCAGCACCACGGACAACGCCCGCAGTGGTTGTAGGAATGGACTCATTTATGTAAACTCTCAGCCTCTTCCTCCACTCGGCTGCCACAGGCCCTGCAACAGAGTCAGCCTCACTAAAGAAACATAAAGACAGCTTTAATGTTTATAAGTGTGGAATAAACAGGAGAGCCCATTACCCACACGTCCTCACAGACTGACTACACATGTGACCATATAACAAGCATGCTCATTTATCGAATATTCCTCATTTAACTGTCATTTCCAGTGAACCAGCTTCTACATGTTCACACACAAATATTACAGTATAAGGACATATTTTCAACATTTAAATGGTAGCAATGCTTCGGTCCTTTACAAAAGCACAAACTACCCACCCATCAGACCTTCATCTTTCAGACCTCTCACTCAGCAAAGTCGCTGAAAATCCACTTTTTTTTTTTTTTTTGCTTTGGCCTGCTAAACATGATATTAAAATACAGCTCTGTCCACTCAGGTTTGTGCACATTGTGCATTAAAAGTGAAGTATTTCCCAGCATGCCCTTCCCCCATCCAAACCTTTCAGAAAAGGTGCCTATTTTAATCAGTGGAGCTTAAAATGTCGAAGTAAATATTTGCAGCTAAAATTCAGTTCATAAGGAATAAATAAAGTTAAGCTTTGGGTGTCAGCGCATTAGAGCTAGTTCAGAGTGAGCAGTTCTTTTATTCAGTGGAGTTGTTGTTAAAGTAAAATGACCAAACCACACATGAAGTGATCACATTTCTTCCTCATTCTGCTGCTCATTTTAAAAGTCAGCAGGTCGTCTCGACCATGTCTACGTGCCTCAGTGCATCGAGTTGCTGCCACGTGATTGGATGAACAGTTGAACAAGTGTACCTAATAAAGAGGCTGGTGACTGTACATTTAATATTTAAATAAATATTTTTTTCAATAAGTAGAGGTGGGAAGTAACAAAGTACAAATACTTTTTTTACTGTACTTAAGTAGATTTTTCAGGTATCTGTTCTTTATCTGAGTATTTATTTTTCTGACAACTTTTTACTTTTACTCCCTACATTTTTACAAATATCTGTACTTTCCAGAACAGAACAGACTCATTACTTTAGGTTTAACAGCTGAGGGAAGTTTTTATTTCCATCACTGCGCCTTCAAACATCAAACCAATCTGAGCCTAAATGGAGGAACAATAACACAAAATGCAATCGTATTGGTGCATCCATCACTGGGCTTATCACATACAAAGAGATGAAAAAGGCAAAACCATATAATTTATGCCTCATTTATAGCGCTGTACTCAGATGTGGTCGCTGTATTTCAGAATCCAGCGAGCGCTACTGGTGAGGAGCAAGCATAAAGGGTGGTGTTGCAGCTAATTTCAAATGCGACGTTTTTAACAGCTCAACAAATATCAGCAAACACAAGCTGTGTGCAGTTTGTCGCACAGTGTGTCTGCGAGCCGGAGGTCCAGCTGCTGTATGGATGAGGGAGAAGTTCTCTCAGAGATGGAGGAAGATGGAAGAAAGAGGAGAGGGAGAAGAGAGGTGAGAGTTAAAGGAAAGGACTGCTCAGTGATGTCTGATATTCGATCTGTGTATGATCTGAAGTTCTGTTTTTTATTTTGTGAAATGTCCTGTAAAACAAGCTGACACACACTAACTTTGTGTTGCAGTTTAGCGCCAGGTAAACAGGTTAGTTTGCTGTTCTGTGGTGAGTTTACAGTAAAAGCTCTGTGTTACCTGGTGCTGAGCAGCTGCTGAGTTCATGGTCAGAGTTACAGGTTACATCAGTGCAGCAGAGTTGAGTTTGAATTCAAGCTGATGATGCTGAGATTCATTCACTGACTGTATGCTGTCAGTATCAAGACTACAAACAGCTGTCAGTGTCGGGGATGGAAATCAGCCAAGATAGCTCGTGAAATATTAGGTTATATTTTGTTGAATTCAGATGTGTAAATCCTCACAGAGCAGTAAACCTCAGAGCAGCAGCAGCTGATCACAGCCTGCACACAAAGAAAATCTACTGGAGCTCACAATGGAAGGTTCCCCACGCTGAGCCACTACAACCGATCTTAGGGTTCCCCCACCTGCCGGATCCTAGGTTAGCCCCTGATTATACTCATTTTTAGCTCTGCTGTTTCAAAGAAAAAGGCCAGCCATTGTCATAGCCTCACTATCTGTGTTAGTGTCGGTGACTTTAATGTTTGCCATAACTCGAGAACAATGAGACAGAGGATGTTCAAATTCCCACCGTGGATGCATACTGTTGGAGCTGGACCCGTCAACCTTCACGCACTGTTCACTGACTTCACTCCAACAGCACTTTCACTTCCTCCACCCGCCTTCCTCCTGTTACCAGCATTGGCACCTGCTCAGCGAAGCTCTTGTTGTGTTGAGGTGTGGCGGCAGAGCCACCCTCTGCTACGTAACAGATTCAAGCTGAGTGCATTAGTTTGTATCCTTATCTAATAATATAGTCTGATTATTATGCAGTTTCATGCTGCGCCTTCAGCCTAATTACATTAGTAAAAGTTCCTTCTGTTTTCAGCATCGAGCATTTGGCTGTTCTCTCCTGCAACGCTCATAAAAAAAAATCATCAGTTACTTCATGCGTTTCATTTGTTTACATTGTGAAAAGTTCATGTAGGAACTTTCTCGTCTCCTGTGGTGGAGCTTGAGATGATTTCTTCATGCAGTGACCACAACTTAGTGTTTGCAGTCATCACAGAATAACTGTTGATCCATGCTAACTCCTGTTTGGTTTGGTTTCTAATACAGAAATCAGAGACACCGGAGAGAAACCAAGTCTCAAACTTGAAACCCTGACGTTCCAAAGGGGGGTGGGGGGTGGGGGTGGCGGGGAAGCAGGCCTGTTATGGGCTATTTTGGGAGGGGAGGGGTGATGAGGGGTGCCTGTATTTGGAAATGGAGGTGGATGTTGGAGGTGGAAAATGAAAGAGGAGGGTTTGATGGGGGGGGTTGGAGGTTTGGAGTGGTCAGGATCCTGATACTGATACGAAAACAGAGACACACACACGCACGCACACACACAGCACTGCTGCAGATGGACAGAGGACGGAGGGACGAAGCTCAGAGGAACCTGTGAGAGAACAACAACGCAGAACAAAGAAAGAAGGTGAAAGAGGAAGAAAAGGAAGGGAAGAAAAGCAGGAACGAGGCCAGAGAAAGAGGTAAGACACATTTAACTTCATCACATTCAGAAGGAGCGCTTCTTTTTTTTAGTTTAGTTTATTAAAGTAAAACGAACAAACCACATATGAAGTGATCGCGCAGCATCACCACCATAATAATAATAACTACAAGTTATACTAATATTTATTCTTAACTGCAGAATGGAAACAATGTGAAGCAGCTGCCAGTTGCTGCTGGGATATTACTGTACTGCAGGGGGTGTTAGAGCATGCACACACACACACACACACACACACACACACACACATGCATCTGCAGGTCAGCACCTATAAATACCCATGCGAGAGAAGCAGAGGAATTCAGCTATATCTGAGAAGTGATAGAGGTGGAGCACTGCTGGCGTGTTGTGTATAATTATGCTGCACAGGTACAGGTGGTGTGAACACAGTTCGGTGCAGTTATTACGTTCTGGTAAAGGTCATAATAAAAGAGCATGAAGCCGCCTGTCCCTGCAGCCCGGTGAGCGTTTAAGCAGCTTTATTTATTTATTTAACTATGAAGTGAACTTGACAAATTACCCAGCAAGCATTTCTCCACTGAACGACCACCAACCTGCTCTCGACTGTCCTGGTTAAAAAAGTTGTGCGAAAGCTGAGCTGTCAGTGCTCGATGCCCTCACTGGACTTCCCATCAGGGGAACGTTTGTGTTCACGAACTCAAGCAAAATGAAACAAACAAAACAGCCGAGCTTCTGAGAAGAAGAAGAAACTTGTGAAAAGCTCTCCGGCTTTGGGCGCATGTCTCAGCCCGACGCTGTGCAGACATGTTTATAACGCTCACATCAGGACAGTCCCGATAACTAAAACTTACCAGGCAGCAAATGAGACAGAATTTACACACAGACACACTGCAGAGTTATGTAAGAGGCAGGAAGGTGTTGTTTATGTCTAATATACCGCCATCCAGGTTGGGGTTATCCCTGACATGCACACTAGTCTGTTTTTATGGAGAGACTGTGCGTGGCAGCTGTTCCCAACCAAATGTCTGTGCATCAAACGAGGATCCGCTTTGACCCAGGAAATAACCTCACCGTGTCCATCTGTTATGTGCGGGTTTGTGGACACAGAGATGCAGGTTCACACTCACTCCAGACGTACTGTTGAAGCTGGAGAAAGCAGCTGCGCAGCACACTTCCCGCTTTGCACCAAACAGCCAGTAACCGGAGCATTCAGCAGCCGCAGAGTCCGATCATCCCTGAGGAATAAACAGGTTTGCAGGAATTTCTTTAGGAAATCATTTGAATCGTTGTCAGCCGTTAGAGGAGGAATAACCCGGTTCTCTCCTCAGGTCAAAATTATCCCTGAAACCAAAGTTTGCTAATTAAGATACTCCTTATATCAGACAGTGATTGTGCATGTTCACTCCAGGTGCACTTTACTCTACAAACACTTCTTGTATGATATCTGTTCAATGAAATGTATTTATTTTACATTATTAGACCATAGTTTGTAAGTTTTTTGTGAATATCCAGAGGTATGGCAGGTAGTCGCTCCAGAAGCCTCTGATTTACATAAACTGATCTGGACTCAAGAAAAGTAACACATTGCTATCAGTACAACCTGAGCAGCTGGTTACATGAACGTTTAGGGACTAAGGGCAGCAGAAGAACATCACACATAACACATAGCTTTTATTTGTAACTCACAGATGAGCATCTGTTCTCTCATAAGTACACAGTTTTTCAGTCCAAACTCTGCTGATCATCTTTATCCGAGCTAATAACGACTCAGAGCGTGGACTGCGGTTGTGTTGTGCTGCTCTGCAGCATTACAGCTGCACAGGTACACGTTTACCTGAGAGGGCGCGGCTCTTTTTCTGCAGCACGACAGTTGTTGGGAAAAAAATCTGAGCTTCTCTGCAAAGTGTGACACACTCAGAGCAGCTTCGCAGGAGCACCGAGGACGAGGTTTAAAAATATCAGAGCTGAAGCAGGGCCTCTGGTGCTTAGCTTACAGCCTCCTCCTTGAATTTCACAGTAAAACAGGTTAGATTTCTCCAGGTGAATAAAACACGAATGCAAACAGCAGATTAATCCACACTCATGTTTTAGTTCCAGCTCCATTCAGGCTGTTTTTAACTCCACCACACAAATGTCCATCAGACTGCAGAGATGCTGTCAGGTGCGCTCCTGCTCCACGAGCTTAATAATCAAATGAAAGCATTAAGAATGTGAGCAATAAATGTTTGTAAATAAGAAAACGATCAGCTCTCAGATGAAGCTGGTGTTTCTGCCACGACGCGTCATACCGCATGTTTACATTAAAAGCCTCCAGAGTAATCTATTACCCTCTCGAAAACTTTATTCATACGGGTTCAGGTATCAGGGCCAGAAGACGAACACCTGACCCATTTCTGACACCTGAGACTTTTTTGAGTTTGGTTACATGTTCAAAACATTTCAGCTCCAGTTTGGTTACAGCACTGGAAACACGAGCGTTTTCTCATTAATATGGCAACGTGAAAATATAAACATCCACGTTAAAGTTTCCAAACACTGTCGGGGTATCTGTAAATATTCAGTACGTGTGTTGTGTAGATTCGATAGATTAAAATTTTTGCTTTTTCAGGATCTGTTTTTTTTTTCTTTTTTTTAGAAACTTAAATTAAATGTGTTCCTGAAAAATAAAGCGTTGCTAAAGTATCTGTTAGCAGTGCATTAAAAGAACAGGAAGGTGTTCAGTGATGTTTTAAGAACCTGTATTTAGTGACTTTGCTCAAATTGATAAATCCTCAGAGACGGTGTATATTTGTCACCGATGATGATGGTGATGGTGGGGGCGGGGGTTGGATGTCTGGTTCCTAGTATGGTGGATGACGGAGCAGCTGCTCGCACCTCTAACCTCGGACCCAGATATTTGTGACAGCTGATCCACACGAAGCAAAGATTATTTTCACACCACTGAGTCACTTTGTTCCCACGTTTGCCTGAAATGTTGATTTTAAATCTGTTACACTTTGTCTGACCTGATGATAGATTTGTTTTTTTAACTACTAAACTGGCACAGATGGCTCACATGAAGACAGGACGGGTTCGGGCAGCTGCTCGTTTTAGTCCAGACTCATTTCAGTGCATTTAAATAAAGTTACTTTATTTAGGGGTGGGAAACTTGTGTAAATGTAGTTCTGCACATCTGAGTGATTACCAAGCCAGAGTCCCTTCCTGATGCATCTCCAAGGGTTTTTGTGCCTCCTCTGAGGATCAAAGCAGGGATCTTTGATAAATTCACAAAGAAGTTTGATATAATGGACGTGACAGCAGTTATCAGATGTCCCTGTTAAGTCAGGCTTTCAGCTTCACGCTCTGAGCGCGCTCACGCAAAAGAGGCGTGTCTTCTTCCACAGAAAATGATACGTGTGAGAGTCACCTGCTCCAATCAGAGATTATCCACAGTGTGCCTTTTGTCCTGTCTCTCTCCCCTCACCTGTGGCAGATGACTGCCCCTCCCTGAGCCTGGCTCTGCCGGAGGTTTCTTCCTGTTAAAAGGGAGTTTTTCCTTCCCACTTTCGCCAAGTGCTTGCTCATATGGGGTCGTTTTGACTGTTGGGTTTTCCCTATAATTACTGTAGAGTCTTTACCTACAATATAAAGCACCTTTAGATGACCGAATTATCAGATGATGATGATGATGATAAAATGGTGATTTAAAATCTATAAAGAATATAAAAATATATCAGCGAAAGAGAGATTAATGCTGTAGAAAATAATCTGGTGATTATTAGTTAATTATTTTATGGCTGACTGAGTTTATTTCTGATGTTACGGCTGCACGTTAGAGTTATGAAACTTTAAACCGGATCCATTTAAACATTAAACGTTACAGTCTAATAAAAGAGACGTGGGAACCTCTTTAGTGTGTCAGCAGATCAAAGTGAAATCGATTATTATTATTGATTGAACAGGTTTTCTTGATGTGTGCTCTGTGTCCTGGTAGCTGCAGGTCCAGCAGTGTAAAAGAGACTCTGTGTTTCTGTCACCGTTAGGCCGAGGTGGGTCACAGTCACAGAAGCTCTGCACAGATCCAAACTTTTGTGGGGTGGTTTCGCTCTACAGCGTCTGATGTCATGAGGTTAAACGGGGCTGAACTGTTTCAGGAAGGATTGCAACACTCCAAGTGGCCTATACCATTCGTAACTGGGAGCTCCTCCTCTTCATATGACACCAACAACAGCTGCGGCTCCATCCTGTACTATCCCGTCTCCCACCCGTGGCCTGTCCATGTGTGGAGCCCAAAGGTGCTATTTAAGTGTGGGGGGGGGAAGAGCGGTGAATCATGTATACGTCTGTGGTCGCGGTGGTTTCACTGCAGTTATGTTTGAGTCGCTGGTGTTGGAATACTTTTTCCATGAGGTTAGAAGTTAACCAGGCCGGCTTTTTGATGAGCTGAGAGGTTTGAGAGCGTCAGGTTTCAGAAACAGCAACACTGGTGGTCACATCAGCATTAATTAAAATTACTGTCAGATGATGTTATTGAAGATGAAGACTGGCCCCATCCTGCAGAAACATAACAGAGACAGAGAGACATTAATCTATACTAATATTAAACAAAAAAACCATCTAAAAGAGGCTCAACACCACATTAATAAAACATTAATAAAATGTTAAAAATGAGGAAATTCTAAACGGTAAGCTGCCAGGACACGCGGCACTGATGGGTCAGGTTAAAGCTTCCTTTGAAATATGGACCGTTTGCTGCTATGGTAACATTTAAAAAAAACAGCAGGTTAAGTTATGGTTATCATTATTTATCACGATAAATTTGGGAATTAAAAACCATACAAACTAAGCTGCTGATTAAGCTAAAAAATCATGGGGTCGAATAAAGAGGTCCAGGAACCATTAATCTATATGCAGCCATAATAGAAACAGCTCAGATGTTTCAGCAGGATTTCTGCCCGTGCTCAAAGCACAAATCTGTCTGTGTGTTGTTTTGTTTCTTCGTGGCGGTGCGAGAAGGACGGATAATGTTATCGTGATGTTATCGTACTGTGTGGCTCATCCAGCATCAGTGGGTTTGGTGGTTCACTTTTTCTCCCTGGCTCCTGTTCGTGTTTGCGTGGCACCGGAGCAGTCGCTGCCTGAGATCAGACCATCGTGTCCGTGTGTGTGTGTGTGTGTGTGTGTGAGGGGGGTGGGGATAGTTATGCAAAACAACATTCAGTAGTTGTGTGAGCACAGAGGCATAATTTCTGCGAAGAGAGAGCGAGCGAGCACAAAAAGGACAAATTCTGCTTCTTTGAGATCTTAAGCTACACCTCCATCCCACCTGAAACCTGCACGCCCAATCCTTCCCTCAAAGGAACAATCTCGTACCAAACATGTTCTAGAACGAGGGAAGGGCAAAGCTGATATTACAGAGGTCATGTGGTTTTACACCTGGCAGAGCGAGGAGCTCAGGCTGAGGTCGCGCTGGACCCGGCTCAGCTCGTTATCAACAAACTGTGAGCCAGGAACAAAGGTCACCGTCTCTGTTTGTCACCGCATGCCCACAACACTTTAAAACTCTGCGAAAAAAACCAGGGAGGCCTCTGAGTGTGGCTCACAAGCATTTATAACTGGGCCTGTTTGAGCTGCACTCATTCACCGCATCACGCACAGGTACGAGCTGCAGAAAATCACTGAGCAGCGAGCACAAACCAGACTCACGGTGTTTAAGATGAGCAGAATTCATCGAAAGTTTTATTGTTTCTCCTCTGCTGTTGGAGAAGGCTGTGCAACTTTTTGGGGTTTGAACGTTTAAATGCACCAAATTTGTGCACTTCTGTTTTTGCATTTGCAGATAAATCTTAGTGTTGCTCTGTTAAAAAAAAAAAAGCACTCGAGATGGACGTTTATTTGTTTTTAATCCCGTTTCATCGTCCAAACCAAAAGCTTCAAAGTAAAGATAAAAAACACAAACAGGCAGATTCGCTACATTAAATTTTATTGTGTTAATTTATTTTCCTGGCATTTTCTCGGTAATCATTGTGTGGTCTGACCTTCATGCATCACCTCCTCTCTCAGTTTGCAGACCTCCACTCATTGCGAGCATGAATGAGATTCCCCCGGTCACTTTTTGGGTGAAATACGGAGCGCATGATGTGCAGCAGTGACCGCTGAGGGCCACCGTAAACCTCAAACTCGACCCTGAGCCAAGCCTCATTTCTGGAAGGCCTCGAGGAGGACACATGTAGCTGTCATCCACAGCTACAGGCCCACAGAGACGTGGAGTCTGTCCTCCGTGATCCTCAGTAGGATTTAGAAAAGGTGCTCATAATCAGCCAGTGTTTGTTGTGTTGTGTTGTGTCAGAGATTAGCAGAGTAATGCTCACCTATCAGTAGGAAATCACTGTAATGCAGTGAGTAATTAAAGTCTGGAGTTTTCAAGATGCTCTCCCAAAAAAATATAAGAAAACGCATCACTTTTATTTTTATAGCACATTTAACAGGAACAGAAGTGGACCCTTTCTAGGTGTGTACAAAATATAAAAACTATGGTGTTTGAAAAAAAATTAAATTATGATAAAGCCCCAGGCCAGAATAAAAAGTAAAATAAAATCTGACAATTAAGCACAGAAAATACCAGATAACAACTATAAAGGAGATTGGGATGATTCAAAGAGGAAAATGACCCAAAGGAAGCAGACGGAGGCCGGGGTAGGGTCCAGAATCTCCTGTCAGCGATGCAAACTCACCCCCAAACCGGTCCAAGATGACACACAGGGAAGCATGTTGATGTACACAAGGAACAATACTTTTATTGCACTTTTAGGAAAACTAGAAACAAAAAGAAATGAAACCGGCTCAAAAGGTTGACTGTGAAAACGGTGATGCAGTCTGTTAACTGACAGGTAGCTTTGGGTGGAAGCTAAGCCGAGTTGAGCCAGGTTTTGAGGATTTGAGACTGCCTGGGAATACCGAGTGCTGGAAACCCAGGGGCAGCTGTGGCCCAGGAGGCACAGCGGGTCAGTGACCAACTGAAAGGTTCGATCCCTGGCCTGCATGTCAAAGAGCTCGGGCGAGATACCAAACTCCAATTTGCACCTCAGAGTCTGTGAGAAAGACAGTCAGAAGGTGCTTAAAGGTACATTATGGGCTCTGTGGGCTCAGCTCGAGTAGAAAAGTGGTACGTCAGTCCCAGTAAGAAAAAAAAAAAAGAGTTATCACAGTGATTTTCCTTATGTGGAAGGTTAAAACCTGTTCTGTGGCTGCCAACATTTTCTATATGCAGGGAAAAGCCCTGGAGGAGAATAAATACAGGTGTGGCACAAACGCCTGCCGTTCTCTCTCTGCAGCAGGTGATTACGTCTTGATTGTTTCTGCCTTCTTTCAGGTGCTGAGTGCTGTGTTAAAGTGAAAGTGAACACACCCAGCTGTCTACACACATTCATCTGAGGCTGCTCCACTCGGCACTTTGTGAAGAAAGCCAAACCAAAGGCTTTGTTTCGTTGTAAAGGTGAGTCACCGAGTGGGTGAATTTAGCGACCGCAGTTATTAAAGTAAAGATAGACTAAAAATATTTTTTTAAAAAACATAATCTGCAGTCAAGCCATGCCCCCCAAGAAGAAGACCTCCCGCCCGAAGAAGACTGCTGTGGAAACCATCTCTCAGGTTGCCATGGAGACCGCTTCAGCTACGTTGAAAGTGGAGAACCGTGGCGACGGTGTTGTGGTGATGGAGAGCGGGGTGAAGAAGATCGAGCAGATGGCGGCTCTGGACATCGCTCAGCTGAACAGCCTCAACCTGCCGCTGCCGCCGCCCGTCATCAAGCCCGAGAGAGGGGCCTCGGCCTGGGCTGCGAGCTCACACGACCCCTGCACGGCAACGCCCTGCTGGAGGAGCTCAGCAAGATGCGCCAGGAGAAGTTAGTGTGATGCTGACTGCTGTATCGCACCGCACTATGAAACCGCTGTGTTAGATACACCGTTTGCCTCCTTTATGTCTCCTCCTCAGGTTCCTGACTGATCTGGAGTTGGCCTGTAAGACGAAAGCCTTCGATGTCCACAAACTGGTGATCTCGTCCGTCAGTCAGTACTTCAGGGAGATTCTGGCCAAAGACCCGGGCATGAAGCGTCTGGAGCTCCCCTCCCTCTCTCCTCTGGGTACGTCCGGTTCATGTTAAGTCAAAGGTCATCGTGCTTTATCTGTACATGCTGGACTGCTCAATGATATTTTGTGTGTGTCTAAATAAAGCTTACTAAGTTTACTTCCTTTGGCCACAGAGCGTATGCACCTAATGACCCTCATCAGGGCACGTATGGGCGGAGTAAATATCATGCTGCTGTGTTTTTAATTTATTCTGTTCAGGACTAAATTAGGAAACTTACTGTACTGAAGTCTAAACAGGACTTTAGTTTCCACATGTTGACCTCTAGAAGGAGGCACAGGGTCGCTTTGTGTGAGCATAACCACCACGAACATTCATTTGTCTCTCCGTGGGTTAAACTGATTAATGGACAGCTCATGCAAGGAAGACACAGAAGTAAGAAGGCTCTGATGTAGCTGCACTTTTTAATTTACCTGTTTAAGGGATTATTGTGATTTTCTGTCTGTTTTTTGACCTTTATTCTGCCTCTTGGCGTTTGGGTCCTCTCCCTCTGAGCTTGTTACGGTGGTCAGTTGTGACATTATTTTTAATTTAGCAAAAACAGAACCAAATCTTTATTCGTTAAAAAACATTAAAGTCAACAACAACAACAAAAAGATTTTCTAATTCTGCTACTGGTGCTTAAAGATAATCCTTAAACTCTTTTAACTTCTTTCCTTGTCTCTCTGTGCGCAGGTCTGGCCAACGTCATCACCTTCGCCTACCTGGGTCGCGTCCACATGTCCCTCTACACCATCGGCTGCACCGTCTCTGCCGCCGCCACCCTGCAGATCCCTCAGCTCCTCAAGATGTGCATGGACTTCCTGCTGGCCGAGCTCAACGTGCAGACCTGCGTCTACGTCTGGAACATCGCTGCCGCTTACGGCCTCCTGCCCGTGTGCGACGCCGCCCGCCGCTTTGTGCTGGAGAACTTCGTGCAGTTCGCCGAGACACCGCTGTTCACCCAGCTGACCCTGGAGCAGATCTCTGCCTTCCTGCAGGACGACTCACTGCTGCTGCCTTCAGAGGTCAACGCCTTCCAGGTCAGAGGTCAAACATCATGTTCATTTGTAATCGAGGGTTTATAAAATGATGTCCTATAAACCACTGCTGCAGTTTAATGTCAAAATCTAATCAAATGCTTCTTACCATGAATTAGTGGGAACATAATAATCACTTCTCAAGTCCTAACTGAGAGGTCTTCTAGGAGGCGACTGCTGACGCCTCCAACCCTCTGAGACTATTTTCATCCAGAACTAATAACAGACCCCAGACCAGCTGCTCAGAGCCCAGCACAGACCCATCAGTCCAAACCAGTCGGCTGCAGCTCGGCTGTGAGCACAAGTCCCCAAATATAACTCACACTGTATGCAAGAAGGAAGCCTATTTATTAATACACAGCTGCGTTACAAACTTAAATAGACAAACAGCTGAGAAGTGTTTTTATTTATAAACTGGACCATATGTGAGTCTGTGAAATCAGCAGCTGCAACATTACAGTAATATACACGCATCAATAGATCAATAATTATGATCCGATAACATAATTATATGATTTTGAAACTGCCATTTTGTAGGTACTTTAAATATATTTTAATTATATAACTTGGACGCCATTAAGCTACTTAAGTTACTTTATACCTTTAAGGTGAGTAAAAAGTCTAAATGCTTACAATTATTAACACTAAATTATGTTTAAATTCTTAAGCAGCATCACTTGTCATGTAATACATCTGTAACAGGGGTGCACTGCACTGATTTCAGTTCTGATTAAATGCTCTGATTTTTTAATCAGACAGAAATTTTGTGCTAAATTTAAATTTAAATCTGCCACGTTCACTGATGTCACCCCCCTCCTCCAGCTCGCCATGAGGTGGCTCGACTTCGACGCCTCCCGCCAGGTTCACGCCGCAGAGCTCCTGTCCCACGTTCGCTTCGAGACCATCCCGGCCAGCGAGCTGGTGAGCCAGATCCAGCCGGTGCCCCGCATGATGCTGGACCCCCAGTGTCACCGCCTGCTGGTGGACGCCATGAACTACCACCTGCTGCCCTACCAGCAGAACACCCTGCAGTCCCGACGCACGCAGGTCCGCGCCGGGCAGCAGACTCTGCTCACCATCGGAGGGCGTCCATCCCTCACGGAGAGAGCTCTGAGCCGCGAGGTCGGTGCTCAGACTGTGTGGTGTAGACCCCCCCCCCCCTCAGTGCTTAGAAACACAATGCAAACTGTGGTCCGTCCAAACCGATATCATACTGTAGTTTTCACATACAGTATGATCACTGTCTTACTGAACTTTGTTCTTTTCTCTGACTGATGGTCAGCTGGAGCATTTTAATAAGTTTTTCCTGCATATAAAAATTAAGACCTCAAAATTGCACATCAGATGTTGCAGAACTTTTCCAGCCCTGAGTCGGAGGAAAGGGCAGCTCAAAAGCAAAATCTGGGGCAGAAATTTCTTGAATGAACACAATATTCTTCTCTTCGCTAGTTTTGCAGTCTTTATATTCAATTCAACCTCATAAAATACCCCTCCGACCTTTGACCTTGGCGTGTAGGTGCTGTGGAGGGACCCTCGTGATGGAGGAGCCACCTGGCGCCACCTCACCCAGCTGCCGGCAAAGAGCTTCAACCAGTGCGTGGCTGTGATGGACGGCTTCCTGTACGTGGCGGGAGGAGAGGACCAGAACGACGCCCGAAACCAGGCAAAACACGCCGTCAGCACCCTCAGCAGGTGGGAGAAGAACCTAATGCAGGGGTGTCAAACATAAGGCACGGGGCCCAGAATCGGCCTGGCAAAGATCTGGCCCACTAGACGGATTTAGCATTTTCATTAATTTTAAAGCTTTTCCTACTGATTAAAACCTCCCCACTGCCCACTCATACCACACACAATTAATTAAGGTAATAGAGAAACAACTAAACAACAGAAAATTCCTGTTTTTTTCACTTATCTACTGCAGAAATTTATTTTAAATAATACATTTTCTGTGAATTAACAAAGACCTTCTGTTTTATAATTCTAGGACAGTGTGGGGCACCAGATTTGATGTAGTTTTAAACATTTATCTCACAATTTAAGCCCTAAAGACGTGCTGACCGATTTATATACTACAGCAGCAGTTCCTCATCATGTAGACTGAGACTGTTTAAATTACACTTCTTTTTCTTATATTAAGATGTCTCAGGATTAAATGTGTATTTAAACTTACACTGAGAGAAAGGAGTTTCAGTGGGCTGTATGTGGTCCATGATGTAAAAGGAGTCCCTGACCTAAAGTGATAAGAGGACAGATTAAAATCTGTGAAGGGCCTTAAGTTTAACATGTGTTTTAAAAGCTAAAATGTATGTTTATTATAAAATCTAAGCGTTAATGGGGCACAAATGGAGCTGTGATCGTCCTGCCCTCAATGCACAACATTATTATGCTGGAATAAAGTGTACTACAGAAATATCTGATAGGAAAATGCACCAAATATTCAATATATCCCCTTCCTTCCATCAGATACGACCCCCGCTTCAACACCTGGCTCCACCTGGCCAGCATGCGTCAGCGCCGCACCCACTTCTCCCTGGCTGCCAGCGGCGGCCGCCTGTTTGCCATCGGCGGGCGCAACGTGGAAGGTCTCCTGGCCACCAGCGAGAGCTACCTGCCCTCCTCCAACACCTGGCAGATGCGTTCCCCCATGGAGATGCCACGCTGCTGCCATGCCAGTGCCACCCTACCCTCGGGAGACATCCTGGTGACCGGCGGCTACATCAACTGCGCCTACTCCCGTTCTGTGGCGTGCTACAACGTGGAGACCGACACCTGGACCGAGAAGCCTCCCATGGAGACGCCCCGTGGCTGGCACTGCTCCGCCACCCTCGGAGGGAAGGTATATGTGGTGGGAGGAAGCCAACTGGGGCCCGGTGGAGAGCGGGTGGATGTGCTCTCAGTGGAGGTCTACTCCCCTGAGAATGGCTCATGGGGCCGGGCTGCTCCACTGCCCCTTGGTGTGAGCACCGCCGGCCTCTCCCCGCTGGCCGAGAAGCTGTACCTGCTGGGTGGTTGGAATGAGGCGGAGAAGCGCTACAAGGCGGCCGTGCAGAAGTACGACCCGACCACAGACAGCTGGTCTAGGGCCGAGGACCTGCCCGAGCCCACGGTGGGAGTTTCCTGCTGCACCCTGACGCTCCCGCATCGCCACACGCCGCGCCGGCAGACGCACCGCAACACCCCGGGCCATGAAGAGCAGCTGCAGCAGCACGCCGCCAAAAACCGAAGCAGAGAGAGCAGCATGCCTCCATCACAAAGCACCACAGCTTAGGAACACAGAGGAGGAGGAACAGGTCAACCTCAGGACAACATCTGGATCATGTCTGGTGCCTTTCTGAAAAGTTTAGTGAACATTACAATTTAGCAAGAAAACAAATAAACTTAAAGGTGCATGTTGTAAATTACAGCATTTAAAATCAGTTCAAAACCTTTGAAAAATGAACTAAAGTTCTCTAAAGGATGTTAAGAAGCAGCTGCTGTGACTTTATGCCCAAAACATCTGTGTATTGTGTGGAAGCGATATCAGCTAAAGGCAAACTAGGGCCTGGGCCGTACTTTTGTGTAATAAGACAATATGCTGCAGTCAGTGCAACCTTTATTTAACCAGTCAGGTTAATTATAATATTCTTATTTATTGTGGCTGCCATCCAAAAGGCAAAGCCTCTGGAAGACATGGGGGTAATTAAGAAGAAATATCAAACCTTAACAAAATCAAATCAAATCTTAACACACCCACTGATAAAGTGCCGCCCCCTGGTGGTGAAAGACATGTAAAGGGTAATTCTGAAAAGTACCTTTAAACAGTGCTGAAAAAATGAACAGAAACACTAAAATGTGAACGTTGAGGTGACAGTTGTGTGATTGTGTGTATTAAACAGGGGCAGAGCATCTTATTGGAACTGAGCATACCCAGCAAACACAGCTGGAAGAGCGGTGCTGATGTTGCTCACAGGTACGACAAAGGAGACACCCTCTCCGTGTTCACAGACCGGGATCAGCAGGTTTTGAGTCATCTGCATGGTCAGTTCTGTACACATAGAACAGTTCCTGAATGCAAACTTTCTCTTTGCTGCCAATTCAAACAAGGACACATATATGTATGAATAATAAGATGCAATACTTTATCCTAAAAGTAGGGAAATTAATACACAGCAAAATTAAAAACTGAGCCGTACTGAAGATGGAAACGACTGCAGGCCCACAAAAATATCTGTGCTGGTTTCTGAAGAAAGGAGATTGCATGGTCCAAAGTGGAGGTTCGATAGAAAACAGGAAAGGTGAAGGACGGTTGGAAATGAGAGTGGAGCGGGTGGAGGCAGAGAGGTGACGGGTGGATGATGAAGGATGGAGATGGAAACAGGTTATCCGCATCTGAGGTGGTTTGAACAAACGTCACTGTGAATCCGCAGCAGTGTGTGCACAAAGGTGTATCCAAGCCGCAAAACAAGTGTGAATGTGTGTGTCTGTGTGTGTGTGAGAGAGTGATGTCAGGAGTGTGTGGCCACTACAGGAAATGAGCCAATTTCTGCAAAAAAGCTGCAAAAATATGACAATTTACCAGCAGGAAACTTGAAACATTTCTCATGAGGATCCAGTAGTTAAGGATTTATTTCTGTAACCAATATCTTTAGTGCAGCTGAAATGTAACAAAAATGACAAAAATATATGAATGTGGTGCCTGAAAATTAAACTTTTATAATTGCAACAGTGTGGAAGAATTAAAAAAAAAGTAAAAATCAAAAGGAGGAGCAACAACACTCAGATTTAAAAAACAAAAAGGATAAAAATCTGAAAAACGCAGGAATAAAATAGAAATAAAGAAATTAATGGTGTCCCAACTCACACATTTTTATGGAAACTAAGAAACTGCAGAACCAGTGAGACTCGAGCAGGTTCACGGAGCCGTGGAGCTCTTCAGCGATGAGTATCGGTCGTCTGGCTGAATCTGTGGAGTTTCACTGAATAAAGACAATCTGATCAAACCGCGATGATTCGGCCTGTTCTTGATTTCACTGCAGAGGTCATCTTAGGAAACACTTACTGCATTACAGGCGTGCGAGGAATCAGAACACAAGACAGAAAATCAGTGCAGGAAGCACTGCACGGTTTCAAGGCTCGCCTGCAGCGATAGATTTATCACAACTGTAGCACTGCACAGTTTTTGTACTGAAACTGTTTTAGGGGCATTTAGAGCCTTAAGTAAATACACACAAAGTCCGACTTCAGGGAGGTTGATCTGTCCAGTTAGGGAAGCACAAACCACTGTAACCCACAGATATCTGCTCCTTTGTGTGAGGAGGAACAGCAGGAGCGCTGTCAGAGGGACTTCCAGCAGGACATTTCCACCCAAACTGTCAGACACAAACTCCATGAGGGTGGCATGAGGTCCTGACGGCCTTCAGCGGGATGTGCTCAGAGATCAGCACCACATCGCTTCACCGGTGCTTCCCAAAAACACCAAAAGGGGAAAGTCGACTGACGGCACCCAGTTCTCTTCACAGATGAGAGCAAGTGCACAAATCTGAGGATGCTCCGGCATCTGCTAGAAACATGAACTGCTCCGGGCTGCGAGCGCAGGTCCCACTGAAGGCTGCTGGGAGTTTGCTCCTGAAGGAATAACGGTTAGCTCGCTGGAGCATAACGAGTGATTCTTACCAAATAACTCTTGATTTTAGAGACGGAATCTTCCTGACATTATTAAGCAACAAGTTCTACACAATTTACTGCAAATGCTGCGAGACCAACTACTACGAAGAACGTTACTTTTATCAGAATATTATTCCAAAGATTTAAACATGATTTTTGCATTTAAAATTTGAACATCAAACTGCACTTTTATGCACATGTACTTTCAAGCACTGATGCAGTAAAATCTAATTTCAGAAATGAAAGCACTTCAGGTTTTGTCTTTAGAGTTTAACTGGCACTAAATTTCTAGATTTCAGCTTTTGAGGTTTGTTTTTTTCCCCCACAATCAGCAGCTTTGTGTTCTCTATCATCAGAGAAATAAAAACGAGACAAAAACACATTTTTTCCCATTTTATTACTTTCTTACAAACAAGATCAAAAGGTGGTCCTTTACTTGCCGGGGAGGATGATGCCATCGTACTGAAACAGAAGAGAAAGTGAGGTCAGACGTGAAGGTCTTCAAGCTGAAACAGGCCCAGGTCACTCAGACAGGGTCCAGCAAACATGTTTGGATTTTTTTTTTTTAAGTTGCAGTAAAAATGTTGGGAAAATGCTTTTAAAAATGTATCCACTGCCAGTAATTCAAAGTAAAAAAATTAATGAACAGTTTTCAGCCAATTATTCACCAAATCCGACATTACATGTTGGATTTAACATGAAGTAAAAATTCAATAAACATGAGATCTTTATTAATGCAGGAAATTCATTAAAAGCACATTTTTATTTATAAAGGTGGTCTAAAAAAAGGCCAAGTCTCTTGAGGAAAAAGGCTAAAAATTCTGCCCCCTGGTGGACAAAGTGTTACTCTGCAGAGGGTAATTACATAAAAGAGCGCCTCAGGATGTGCGTACTCACTTTCTGCTGGAACCAGCGCATGGCCTCCTCTTTGCGGATGCGGTGCTTGAAACCGATGCGGCCTCTTTTCCGCTTCTTGTCGGCGATGCTGAAGCCGGGTCTGCCCAGAACCTGAACCCAGAGGGAGAGAGAGAGCAGCTCACAACAGGCTCGTTCTGAGCGTCTGAAGCCAAAGCTTTGACCTCTTTACCTCAGTGCTGCTTTTAAAAAGAAAAACCCAAAAATCTGTTTTAAAATTTTTAATATAAAATAAAATGAATGAGATATTTCTTCCCTGAAAGTATTAAATGCTAACTGTTAGAAATGTACAAATATTAAATGTGAAGTTCGGGAGAAAATAAACTCCATTAAAGGAGAACTTGAAATTAATTTTTATCCACGTGCTGTTTCAGTTTGTTTCACACTTTCTGCCCTTCATCCTTTCTGTGAGATTTATAAAAAAAAAGGCTTACTATCTTCTCACAAATTCAAGTCAAAGTGGCCTGAAAGAACACGTCAGGAGCACGGTTTCATTTGAGATCATAAATGCTGCTGTTGGTGGGATTTAACAGGACGGTCTGTGACCCGCAGCTGTGCCACACTTCATATTTAACAGACATCACTTTAAAATGAAACCTTGAGGCACCTTGAGGCATGGATGTCTCATTTTGTTAAAATCGACTCCTCTCCTCTCTCTTCCTGTCTTTCCTCACCTCCTCAGGTGGGAGGGTCTGAAGTTGAATCCAACAGGAAACGTCCATCTTTGCCTCGGTATATCCTGACCGAGCATGCTTTCATGCACAGTAACCCTGTAAAAGCTCATTTTGAAGCAGGATGACGTCTGCTACACGTGTCGTGTTGGTCTGATTTAAGCCTTACAGTGGGAAATGAGCACCCGTGTCTCCCTTTCTTTACCTGCAGACACTCAGAGGCCCACGGACCGCTCTGTGGCTCACAGCAAGCGCCACAGTTCACTGACAGCACTGAATTAACTGAGCTGAACAGAAAACGCTCTTCTTTTGTTGTTAAACGGACAACAGGCAGCTGCTAAATGAGTCAAACCAGCTCCCCAGTCACGTAATTAATATAAGACCCTCAAACCTTTGCAGACAGTTCTGAGCACCCCCCAGGCATGTACACTGAGCCAATATATGCAACGTTTCAAAAAGCAACGGGAATCCAGAGCCATTAATGACCCACCACGAGGGCTGTAACATCGACATCTTTAGCATCACTCACCACGTAGAAGTCCAGTCCGTAGATGCCGATGCTGGGGTCGTACTTGATGCCCAGATCGATGTGCTCCTGGATGCCGAAGCCAAAGTTTCCGGTATCGGAGAAGTTGTTCTTTCTCAACTCGTACTCACGCACCTGGAAGCAGCAGAGGGGAACCGATTTAGAGCAGCAGCGCGAGAAAATCTGAATATCTGCGTCAAATAATCTGGAATCCACCAAAGAAAGAAGGGTTTCATTTATTCAGGTTTGTACCCATGAAGAGCTTTCCCCCCACTGCTTCTGTATCATGTCTACATTTTATTTTGTAACCACATTGTGTTCAAAGCTTAATTAAAAACTAAAATTATGCCACTATCTGACCACTGGTGCACTTCATTAGTTTAAGAAACATTTACATCAATAGTCACGTTGATGTAAACTGTAATAAAAGGGTCACAGAAGGGGAATGACTGAAACAACTGAGTCAAGAACACTGGGCTGTTCTTGACTGTAGGGTCACTCTTACCGTGTAAAGCACCTGGAGGTGACCGTTGTTGTGAACTGGCACTTTAAAAATATGCCCAAACTGAACTGAACTGAATATTATTATTATAAACAAACAAACAACTTCAGTCTGGAGTGGAGACACCGAGGGTGAAAGGTGGAAAAAGAGCGAGTAGATGCAGGTAAAAGATGACACTCTGACCTTCAGTCCCTTCTCCAGGATCTCCTCTGCTTTGGCTCCACGGACGGTGCAGTGGACAGCGATCTTTTCATTTCTGCGAATACCGAAGGATCTCACAGTGTAGCGGGCTGCAGGAGGAGGAAACGAAAACAGTCTCTTACACCCCGGTGACATGAAGCTGAGTGCAATATTTCCAAACAGCAGTTCATGACAGCCTGGTGCACATCTAAGATTAAAACTTTTTAAAGGAGCTACAGGAAGCGCTTTAAAAAGCCGAGCTGCTGCTGACCGGCCGGCCCATCACGTTTTCTCCCTGCAGGCCGATTGGGATGCTGCTGTAGTTATTCAAGACTTTAGTTCAACTGGTTACATGTGATTTTATGATTAAATACAGCTGGTGATTTTTTTTTGAGTGTTTGTTTGTTGCATTTCAAACTCTGCAGGAACACTTTAGCTTGAAAACATTTCTGAAAGCTGCAGCAGGGGTAACCAAGCTGAATCATTTACACGTTGCAAATTTTCTTGATTTATTCCTCTAAAATGAACTGAAATTAACCTGCGGGTGTTAGCGACAGGGGTGGACTAAAGAACTAAAACACTAACAACAATAATGGCTGCAAGACGTAAGCTGGCAGCTGTAAACAATGTTCTGCTCTCCAGGAGAAGCGTACTAGAACCGGCAGCAGGTGAAACACAGGTATGCCAAACTACAGTCACAATCTCCAAAGCCCAAGAGAGGAAGCTTTCAAAATAAAATACAAATAACTACAATGCTACAGTCTTTACTACTCACACTTGAAGAGTCAGTTTCATGTTCAATGTTACCACACTACAAACTTGCAGCATATTGCACCTTTACATTGTAAATTTGTACGCTTGCATATTTGTATTTGGTTATATTTAAGGAGAAGCTGCCTTTGAACTTCATGATACTGTGTAACAATGACAATAAAGGACTTTTTCCTGCTGAAGTAACACACAGACACCAACCCTTGGAGAAGACGGGGGTCTGTCCCGTGAGCTGCTCCAGCACCTTGGCAGCTCTGGTCAGTCTGTCACCGCTCTCTCCCACACAGATGTTCAAGCAGAGCTTGCGGATGCGGACCTCTCTCATGGGGTTCTCCTTCTTCTCGCCCTGGTCCTGGAGGGGGAGCGAAACAGAGGATCAGCGATCCAAAAGGAAAATAATAATGACACAACCACCATCACACAAAGTCCTCGCACCTTCTTAGCTCCTGCCATGCTAACAAACCAGCCTGACTTAGTTTAGTCCTCCTATCAGTGATCGGCTCTGCTTCAGCTACAGCCCGAGATCAACACATGCCGGCCGGAGGACATGTCCGTACATATCCCCGCCGCTAACGCTGCTCTTCCCATCCACACAACTCTCATACGTGTCCTGACTTTTAGCACAACCGTCAAACTACCCGAAACCCCCCCCAATAAAAGCAGACACGCAGATAGAGTGTCCCGACAATCGCTTTAATTTGCGCTTAAATAACGGAGGCACACAGGTTCACAGATTCTGTTAGCGGCTAGCTGGTTAGCATTACTCGATTTCCTGCTTTTAATCATTTTTTCAAACTTTTATTTCAGAATACGTAACTGAACCAGTAGAGGTGATAACACA